>JAWWEW010000079.1:369251-419003 GCA_035583185.1 Anabacerthia variegaticeps | reverse complement strand
CTCCCCTCCCCTCCCCTCCCCTCCCCTCCCCTCCCCTCCCCTCCCCTCCCCTCCTTTCTTCCTTCATGTGACACCAAAGCAGGAAAAGTTCTTCGAACCCAGTCATGTAAAAAGCAGCCCAACATCTCCCTGTTAACGATACACAGATGACACAACAGGCTGAGCAGCTTCACAGCAAGGAAGCTGGAAGGATGTAGGAGTGGGGGAAAGGAGGGGACATCTCAGCCTTTAAACCCAAATGTCCCTCAGGAACGGCTGCCATGGTGAATAGTGGGTGATGGACGAGCAGCCAGGGAGACAGGCCGGCCACCATATGCCTGTCTGAAACATCAAATGCCAAAGACACAGAGAGGGATGGAGAACCCAGAGGTGATTTGAGGGGTGGGAGAGAGGCAGTAGCACAAATGAGCTCCACATATCAGAGCTGACAGCTGTGGGAGCGGGATGAGGGGAAGGAAAAGAAAAAGCCAGTTATGAACATGCACCACAGTCCCTCTGCTGGCCTCCCCAAGCCTGGTCGGAGCTGGGTGTCCCTCCTGTGGCACTGCACACAGAGGGGCCAGGAGGTCACTGAGCCTCACAACCACACAAAGGCAGGACCAGCTTTCTCCAGCCACAAAACTGCTGCCCCTCCTGAGCTGCACCTGCCAGCTTTGGGCAGTCCAAGAAGAGAGCTGCTCCCACAAGGACAGGGACAACATATCCACTTCCACCCGCTCCCACAGGCCTGGAGGTGCCACCAGCACAGTAACAGGCCTGTCTGGCCCCACAAGTGCCAAGGAAAGGCAGGAGGATGGTCCCTGACCACGTCACTGTATTATGTGCCCCAGTTTTGGGAGGGATGGGAAGTGTGTAGGGCACTCTGGTGCCTCTGTACCTCTGCATCCTCCTGGCCCCCATCCCAGCTCTCTCCCCTCATCTCCAGCCCCACAACAGGGACCTGGTGCTGATTTCAGATGGCAGAACTCACCTCTGTGCTTAACACCCGCCACCACCTCCCGCCACCCCCAGGAAAGCACCTCAACAATGGACCACAACTGAAGACAAACATCTCGGGATGTTCTTCCGTGTGGCCGCAGTGCAGAGCGGCAGGAGCCCGGCTGAAAGGGCCCCTCGCCCACAGTGGCAGCAATCCAGGGGGACAAAAGAAAGGCAGCTACACAAAATGGATTTTCAAAGGGTTTGCTTCCATTTTCGGAGCCCTGGTCCCCGCTGCAGCTCCGTGGAAGCCCACGCGCCTGTCCTGCCGACAAAGCGCCGCTTCCAGCTCCTCCTTCTGCGGTGAGTAAACCCTCATTATCCCACCCCGGGGAAGGAGCAGCTCTCGGCTCTGCCCCAGAGTGCCACAGCAACCGAAGCAGAAGCAAGGGCACAGCAGGAAGGCCATTTTCCTGCCACTTGGCCAGTTTATGACTCTTCCTACACACATTCCCAGCCATCCTTTTGCCCACCGTTCCCACTGACCTTCAGCAGGCAGCCCCAGGGTGCTGAGCCTGACGTGTCCCCATGGATTTGCCCACTGTGAGCGTGCCCACGCTGCAGCAGACATTCAGGGCACGTTTGCCAGTGACAACCTTTATCCTCACCCAAAAACTTCCAGCAGATGGGAATTCAGCCTTTTTTGTGCATATATATACACACACATATGCCCCTCCACGTTGCAAAGCAAAGGTAAAAGATGAGACCATGAAGTCATTCATGGTCCATGTTATTCTGCTGTTAGTTGCACAAGGCAGTCTGCTCTTCCAGGCTCCACACGGTTGCCATAATTGGCTCTCTGGCTCTGGTGCAGACTCGGCTGACCTTGGGAACTCGCCCTTCCCCACACCTCAGGCTGGCACACGTAGCGCAGAGGTGACAACCCTCATTTCTCACACCTGCCTGTCTGTCTTGGTCTAGACACTACACACAGTTTGGAGCAGGGATGGTCTCGGAACAGATCTGTTCAGCACTCAGCACCCCAGGTGGCACTGAACACAGCTGCAGCCTCTGAAGACTGAGATACAAACAGAATAACCACAAAAACACCACTAGAGAGAACTTAGAGACCTTCTCCAACAGGTAGTTCTTGGGGGGAGAAAATAAAAATCAGAAGCCAGACAAATGCACTGGAATCTTCCAACAACCAGTTCACGCCAGTTGGAATGAGACATCTCTCCCTGTTATTTCTCACCCCCCACTAACTTCCCGAGCCACTAGGAAGGGATCAGATGGTGCTCCACTGCCACGCACAGGGTTAAACCCCCTCCTCTCTCTTCCTTTGGTTTCTGGGCTGAACCTTTCTGCTGATCTAGTGAAACTCCATCTCCCTTTTCCACAACTGCTGACGCGCTCACAATCAGAGAAGGAGCCCAAGGTACTCCCTGACCACAGCCCTGGGTGGTTGTGCTTTCATCTCCCCTCCTGAAAACCCTGCCAGGACTGTGGGATTGGGGTCCAGCCACGCTCACAGTGTTTGTTTGCTGCTTTAAGAAGTGTGTTTGACACACACGTGCTGCTGTGGTCTGTCTGCACACAGATCCATGTCATGCCTTGGAGGGATGGGGATGGCAGAGTGGAGCATCTGGGGACAGTCAGGAGGCACAGAGGAGCAGCTCTGTCACACCACTGAACCAGGAGACAGAACAGGGAGCAGAAGGTAGAAAGGATGGAAAAATCAGTGGGAATGAGAAGAGATTAACAGGGAAAACGGCACATTCTTAGGGCTGACCTGCACAGGGCCACGAGTTGGACTTTGATGATCCTTGTGGGCCCCTTCCAAGTCAGGATATTCCACGACTCTGTGCAAGAGAACTGGAGCAAGCTGGAGAGAAGGGAGGTGTTCAAAGCCAGAGCAAGGAAGTGAAGACTAGATGGAGGAGACAAACCACAGAGCAGATGAAAACAGGAGAGAGCAGCCAAATTTGAGACAGATGGAGAGTGGGGAGCAAGAATGCGCTGTCTGGAATGGGTCCGTATTCCAAGGCAGTGGCATTAGGGAGTGGGGGAGTTTGTGAGAGGGGTAGAGGGAAGGAAGACAGCTCCAGAATTCACATTTTTCCTCAGGAGAGGATTGAGAGCTGCAGACTGGGCACAGGACTGGGGAGGAGTCTCCATGGAGACACTCCACAAGATTGAATCACCCCTCAGAGAAGTCCTGAGAGATTCAGTCCTCACAAAATCCATGGTTTTACTGACAGGTTTTGCACTTTTTCTTTCCAAGGGCTGTTTCTCAGTGCCTCACAAATAAAATTAAAATGAGGGTTTTCTGACAGAACAAACAAACAGGGAGTGAATTATATTCCATTTCCCTGTCAATAACTCCTCCCCAACCCAGTCGTCTTATCATCATAAAAAGTCCATTAAGCAGTAATTGGGGAGGCAGGAGCAGGCAGGGCTGGGCTGTGGAACAGGAGCACGCTCGCTCCCCAACTGGCCTTTTCTGGGAAGGCAGACAGGATAATTATAGGCTTTAGACAGAGACTTCCTCTTACTGTCAGCAGCTCTTGGCTCCCCTCAGGGAGACAGGACTGGCAAGGTTGGGCAAAGAAGGGTAAAAAAAGATTGAGGACATCTTCTGAGAAGTGAAATCCTTCCACCTTGCTATTCCCCTGCTGCTGAGCCACCAAAGCCCTTCCCTGCTGCAGAAAAGCTGGGCTACCACAGGTGAGTGCAGGCTGTTCCCTGTCAGACACAGGTGAATGTCCCCTGGAAGACTGTCCCTTCTCCTTTCCTGAAAGGCTCCAGAGAAGGAAGGACAGCAGTGAAGGATGTGACCCAGCAGAGAAGTTAATACAAGCAGAAAATGGGTGAGGAAGATGAAGTACTCACTTAATACACCTTTAACCACCCTGGCTGTCCAACAGCTGCCTGTGCTGCCAGCTCCCACCTCTCCCCTCAGGCCAGGATGAAGCAGCAGACCCTTCATAACCAGCACCATGCCAAGCTGTTCTCACCATCAGGCTTGGAATTTTGGGGATCTGGCACATCCAGACAGCCTTCAAGCTCCTATTTGCTACGCACAGGGATACAGACCCTTTGGAAGAGGAGGTACAAGCCTGCAGCACTGAGGCAGGAGGAGACTGAGGCTACCAGAAATCTATTCCTAGTTCTGACATCCAAGGTGAGAAAAACCACGTTATCCTGCCTGCTGGAGGGAAAGCATAATCCTTCCTCCTGGTCTATTTAAACTGCTGGTTTTCAGGGATGGGACCGTTCCTTATCACATGGGAACAGCACTAGGATGAAGCCATCCTGTTTCAGCAGGAATCCTCCAGGCTACCATAACACATCCCTATGCATGGAAAGGATCCACCTCTCTCCATAGCAAAAAGGCTATTTGTCACTGCCATGCATCAGTCCCAGCTCCAGTGACTGGCACCTTGACATAGGGACAGGACAGGGACATGTCCCTGTTCTGTAGGGATTCTAATCCTGTGAGAGCTGTGGCATGGTGCAAGCCCAGAGCATCACCTGGGCTTGTGTTCAATGAATGAGAAATGGAGGATTAACAGTTGGGGGGGGGTGTCTGTATTTGGGAGGGAAGGACAGCAAACACAGCAGGGAGCTGGTGCCCAACACCAGAACGAGATCCTGCACGTGAGGCAAGAAAGGATGGCAAAGAGACAGCACTTAGCAGTGTATGGAATATGTGCAGGAGGGAATGTGACCTGCAGGGCCGAGTTTGCTTTCCAGTGCATTCTGTGGCCACACTCCACAAAGAGCCTCCTCCTGTGCTTCAGTTTCCCCACCTCCTCCTCTTACCAGCTGGGATGGTGAACACTGCAGGTACACAAATGCTGCTCTCTGCCTTCACCTTCCCTCCTGGGCACAGACAAACCAAGGGGCAAAGTCCATGGGAATGCAGATGGACCTCTGGCCAGGATTCTCCTTCACCTTCTGGCACTACAAGACAGAAGGAAGCTGCTCCCTGTGACCAGCAAGAGCTGAAGGAGAGGAGCACTGCAGTCATGGAGGATGGCAGCCCTGGAATCAGCCAGGAAACTCCAGCAAACAGAGGAGCACACGTGGCCTCAGCAACGGGACCCTGGGGGTACATGAGTGCTGTAACAACGTCTCCTGCTGTATCTGTCCACATAACAAGGCATAACAACCCAGAGCAGAGGCAGAGACCCAAGGTGCTGTCCTGGCAACTTAATGAGGGCCCCTTGTCCATCAATGTCATGACAGCAATCCCAGGTTTGCAATCAGAAGCTTGAAATAGGGAGCTCTCCCTGCCCTTGCCAAGTTGCTAAGACAGCTTCTACTCCAAACCATGTCACTGCCACTGGCATCCTGGAGCAGCTTGATTCACCACCTACTTAGGAAAGATCCAGCTAGAAAGGATTTGGCTCTTTGCTCAACTTCCACTGCTCTGTTTGAGTCACTAAAGAATCAAGTCCATGGGGGATACCAGAACATGAAAAACCATCTCCTATGGGACAAGCCTGCAAGAAGAAAAAGCTTAACGAGCCCAGATCCAGCTCCCAGGGGCCCATGCCATCTTAATATAGCCCAGCCTCAGTCCTGCACCACCACAAAGTGACAGCAGAGTCAGCATAGCGGGGAAAACAAACCGCTACAAGCTCTGCAGCTCACGGTCCTTCGGAGAGAGAAGAGCTGGGAGCCCCAAGGACGTGACCGGGGAGATCAGCGCCCACCCTCGGTCAGGGATGTGACACTGAGCTTTGCAGGCTGTAAACACACAGTTAAATCCTCTCTTGCATCACCAGCTCAGGAGGGGCTGCAGCTCCACATGCACGAGATCACAGGATGGATGACCCCAGTCAAGATTTGCCAGCTCATGTGTGCATATAGGGATCATTTGGGGATGAAAGGCACACCAGGCAAATAAAATATCATCTGATAAAGCTCTGCGCTCTTAATCCTGTAAATAAAAGCTGTATTACTTCCACTTACTGTTGTCTGCTTCCTCCCTTCAGGCAAGAGAAGAAGGCTCCTGGTCTACAAGAGCAGGGAAAGGTACAATTCCTAGAGCACAGAATTCGGGGTATTTTCAAAAGTTTGTTGCATCATTCCTATCTGACCCCTGGTAAGAGACTTCAGCCCACATTTTATGTGGAACAAAAGGAGATTCTGGGTATATAAGCTTGAAACACTGAGTCTTAACAGTATATTTTAAGCCTGTATTGCTTATCAGTATTGAGACTGGGATGGTGAGGGAGCTTGACATGGGAGATCTCGAAAACAAGAACCCCAAACCTAATAAAGCCATGACTAATGGATGAACACAAGCTCTAACAGTGATGAACTTCGACTCCTACCACACGAGTCACTACAATTTCTGTCTCTGAACAACACTGCTCAACATTCTGATTTGCAGTGGGCACATCAACGAATCAAAAAAAGGGTGAATCCAACAGCACTGCTATGAACTGAGAGCAGTGGGAATGTGATGAATTCAGCTTTGGGATAACTAGAGACTCAGTGAGCCAGTAAAACAGTGTAAGACACGAGCGAGAGAGAAATGGAAACATGGAAAAGCAGCAGCAACAATGCCTTGAACTCTTCCATCCGAGACAGGAATTGAGGAAGGTGAGCTTTTCTGGAGTAGGACAGGTTTCTGTCCGTGTCTGACACCTGCCAAAGGACAGCTCCTTGCCAGAAGACTGTCCTGCAGCCCCTCCAGGAAAGATCCCTTCCACTTCCCTCAGGAAAAGGCAATCCCCTCAAGTGGCAGCTACTGGGATTAGCCACAATTAGCAGATCTTAGAAGGAAAGGGGCATTTCATAGCGCTCATACAGAAATAACACACAGAGAAAGCCCTCAAAACCAAGCAGATCCTCCCCAGACAAAGAGAACTGAGAGCTGAAGGATCTTCCTGGCTCCCTGGGAAATCACTGGAACCAGTCTCAAGGTGATCTTGGAGCTGAACTGAAAAAACCTACATCACCATTTTAGAAATCCATTCAAACAAATCAAAGTCCAGGCTAAAGATTTTTAAAACTTAGCAGCATGCTCGGACTGATTTATGAATAAATCCATGAATTCCAACGGAAGTGAGGAAGGAAGAGGACATAGCCAAATTAATTTGACTTTATTAATTAAAAAAACCACCAAGTTTCATCACCCCACCACTCTTTAGAGGTTGTGTGAGAGTGGGGGGAGCTATGCTCATTAATTATGCAGAAAATGCAAAACTATCAGCCTCTGAATGAGTTTAAAATAAGGAGAAACCCTTTCAGAAGGGGGAGAAATTACTCCCCAAGGCAGCTGAAATTTCTCTTGCAACTTCAAAGGACAATAAATTATTCAAATCACTCGCGCCACTCCACATGCTCTCTCACTCTCTCCCCTTCTCAATTTTATGCTCCTGAGTCAATTAAAGATTTGGAGGACTCAGAGAAACTTTGTAGAATGCTAAACCAGTTGCAGCTCCTTCTATTTATTTTTTTTTCTACTTTAAAGCTTTGCTTTTCCTCTCAGCCTCAAAAGGAAACAGAAATGATTCTGTGCATTGCAGATGAAACGAGCAGCGCTGGTTTCCACCAGGCTCGTATGAAGCAGCAATGTTTCATGTCTGCAAAACCAAGATGGGACATGCTCAAAATTCTCCACTGTGAAAACAGGTCAACCCACAGTCCCTCATGTCAACTGTTTAAATCATTCATTCCGATATCCCCTTGCAAAGCCTTTGCAGTAGACATCCAGAATATATTTATGATGCTCTCTCCTGGCACTCCTCAGGTCTGAGGTAGCTGTGATCTCTTCCACAGTCACGCTGGTATCTGCTGTGCCCTTGGATGGAGCAGGAGGCTCCTCTGCCAAAGCCCAACATGACTGTTTAGCGTTTGCAGGAGGAGAACCTGGCGTGGTTGAACCAGGACAGATCCCCAGCTCAAGACTGGGACTAATTACACCAGACAACAACATGGCAAGAGCAGTCCTTGCTCAAAAAAGCCAATCTAGGCAAGCAAAAGGAGGGTTGAGAAGGTGCAGCCACAGAGTGAGGACATTTCCACCTCCTGTCACAGCCCTTGGCCCTCAGCTCGTACACTGCTTAGCTCCTTGCACACAGCAGATGGTATAAAACGTGACTATTTTCATCAACTTTTAACAATCCTCAAAAAATTAAAGGCAGCTGCAGTGCAGGGAACATCAGAGCTTCCTAAGGTGGGAACTGGGACCAATTACATTGCAAGAGAACATCCTTGACTGGAGGGGAAGAGTGGTAGAGAGTAAATAAAACTGTTCTTGGGAGATTGTGTCTCACAGGCCAACTTGAGCCCAGATTCCATCCCACACACTGAGGAACGACATTCCTCTGGTCGGGCGTCCTTGACAAACACTCTGCTTGCCTTCTAAGAATAATACTGGGCTTGCCAGGCCACAAAGAGGGTGGGAATACCCTCACAGATTCCCTTCAGTGACCCAGGAGATGCGTATTTTGTTGGTCTTGAAAAGACACGAGCACACAGGCCTTGCCAGACAGATGGCAAGCTGATGTGACCCAGGGTCTGAGCGACACACCGGGAAGACCCTGTCCTTCCTGGCACCATGTACGAGAACTGCGGGGGTGAGAAGGACAACCAAGGGCAAAAGTCACAAAGAAACAAGCCTTGGCCTCCTGGCAAAGCCCAACACAGAAGAACAGCCCCGGTTTTGACACCCAGGTATGGTAAAGACAGACATTTCCTCCATCACAAACGCTCTGCAGGTGACACTTTCACACCAGCAGCTTTGTTTACACAACAAACAGATGCTCTTTTCCCCTAACTTAACCATCTAATGAAGCCGAGCACAAGAACCCCCGGTTGGGAAAAGATCCTTCACCAGGAGACACCCATGGCTGGGTCCCAAACACCCGTGGCTGTCACTGTCCCCAGGTGCTCCTCAGCAGAGATTAATGCAATGAGCATTCACAGTGTGGGGCACAGCTGAGACCCGGGCACTGACAGCCCCCCCTGCCCCGAGGAGCTCTTTCCACACATGATTGATTTCCTCTCCGGGTCCTACAGAAGGCACAAACTTTCCAATTTCCAGAAAAGAAAAGGAAAAGAGATACATCACTCCATCCAGTCAGGCAAGGTTTAATTTAATCAGGCACTTAAACAAGGTGACACAGAAGCTTAATTCAGTGTCCTTGAGTGAGACAACAACCAGCCCAGAACCCTGAGCAACCACAGCCTGGATCGCAGCCGGCAGACGGAGAAGGGCAATTCAGGAAACAAGGACAGCAAGGTGTCTCCTGGCTACAAAGGCAACTGGTGCACGGGGGACACGATCAGCAAGTGGATCTGGGAGGGAAGCAGGGATCTCTGCCTTCTGGAGGATGCAATTTGGCTGCTGCCTTCCCCTTGCTCACCACTAGACTCCACTGGCTGCAGGAACAATGTGCAACACGCAGGAGAAACTCCACCACCCACCCACCGACTACACAACCTCCTCTGTGTTCCCACCTGAAGTTCTGCTCCTCCTCCAACCCACTCACCATGGAGAAAAAGCCTTTCTGCAGCCTCCCCCCGGCCTCTCAGCCCCCAGCAGGCTCACTGCCACTTTGGGGGGCGACAAGCAACTGGGGTCTGTGACACAAACCATGAGACAGCTCAGTCTCACCACCTTTTGCCATCTCCCTTCTCTCGGGACTGTAGCATTGTCAGGATCCATCTCCAACACCTGAAACTGGAGCAGCTTTCTCCAGCTGTGGAGAGCAATTCCCTTCCCACTGATGTTGACTTAACATGTCTATCAAGTCCTAAGATGGAGCCTCCTTGATTTTTACTACCATCTTATCTGACAACTGCTGCCTTGGCTAACAGCAGATCAAAGCTGAGACCTCCAGAACTAAAAGCTGTGAGCTGAGCCAGAGGCTAATCCTCTGGGAATGAGAGCATGGGAGGGACCACGCTGGAGAGGAGCCAGTTACACCTGGAAGTGGCTGTGATCAGGATCCCAGCGTGCTGAGCTGTGCTGCCACCAGCTCCTACACCTTACAGGAGGAGCAGACACCTTCCACATCACACACCTATTTCCATGGCACCAGCTCCCCGCTCTGCCAGCCTCAACATGGACATACAGGAGCTCCTCTCCCATCCCACCACACGTTTTCCATCCTGCCCATGGTGCAACCCTGGCAGCTGTCTCCTCCCAGCTCCACGGATGCTCACGGAGCACAAGAGCCCTCCTCCCCCCCAACTTGCATCTCTCATGAATTCCTGTGTTCTGCAAATTAATGAAGGAGCAGCAGCAATTAAAAGGGAAGAAAGCCAGGGTAATGCATCATAAAAGGGGCTTTATTCTTTTATTTTGTCAATTGCAATTTAGATTTAATTATTTATGGTAATACTTTAGAGTGTGCTAGTAAAGAGTTCTATACCATGATTTATAAAAGGAAGGAAACCTAAGTAATAAGTAACATTTGCTGCTATTAAATCTTTGCTGGGGTGGAGAGAGCCACACACCAGCCTTCTGTGTATGCAAAGTACCAATTAGCAAAGTGCTATTGTAAAGCACAAAGGTTTAATCAATGAGAAAAATCCACTTTGGAACAGCAAGCATGCTGATTCCAGTCAGAAAAATGGGCACATTTCTATACAGTAAGTGGCTTTTTATCTGCAGCTGAGGAGCACTTAAGAGCGGGCACGTTGTTCCTTGTGGTGGCAGAGGAGGGCAAGAGGACCCGACCACTGCCCTCAGCCCCAAAGCAGCTGCACCCTGCACAGCACAGCACACCCTGCCCAGCTCCACCAGCAAGATGAGGCTGAATCTGTGCACACACAAAATGAGGTGTTTTAGGGTGCTCACCACAGAGGTTTTATGGCCCAGGCTGGGTGCATGAACAGGAAACACCAAGGTCTGGTGCTGTGCCCAGGTCCATCAGCAAACTATTCCCCTCCCTGGACTCATATCCAGGCCTCATCTACCTCTGCTGTGTGGTTTTCTATCAGCTCCAAGGGGCACAAGACCTGTCTCACTGGCTGTGCAGCTCTCAGGGGGTCTCTCCTCACTCCCTGCAGTGATGTCAGTTCCTGGTACCCCCACAAAGTATCCTTAACAAAATACTTTCCATTGAATGAGACCACTGAAAATAATTGTGGAATTAGCAATTTCCAGTTCTATGGCTGCCCTTGACCATACAGAAGAAACAAAGAAAGTGTCCATATGCAATCAAAGAAAGAGAAGGAACATGTCTGCATTACACCTTTCAATTACTGTCCTCTTCAGCTTCCCAAGGAGGAACAGCAGGCAGAAAGTAGTGTGGTGCTTTGGGTTTTTAATTTAAATGGCAGTTTCCTTTAAATAGAACACTCCTGCCACAGAAAGATTTAAATCACTGACTGAGATCAATTAGTCTCCGAAACAAGGGAAGTATTTTAATGGTCCTTTGATTGCAGAGGCCACAGCTCCTCCAGTGCTGCACTGGCAGAGGAAGCAAGTCCCAGCTTTGAGCCCAGGCTTTGCTGCACGGGGAGCTGTTCCCTCGTGAAGCCGGGAGGGCAATGCCTTCCGAAAGCCAGAATCCCAGGGCTTTCCCATCTCCAATGTGGGCTTCCCACCACGGCAGGGGCACCAGCACCGTGTGCCCGGGGGCTGCAGGGCCTTGGCAGCCCCCCTGGTGAATTAGGGCAGGAAATGGGGTCAGCGCCGTGGCGAGCGCCGGCCAAATGGAAAGCGGCCAAAGGATTACGGGAGAGGCAGAGACAGAGCCCAGGGCCATCTGATGGGAGAGGACATTGTCAGAACAGAGTGACAGCTCCTCACACAGGCTCTGCAGTTGTGACAGACAAAGCTGTTTGCTGTTTCTAAGGCTCAGTGGGGAGCGGCACAGACCAGCTCGGGTGCTGCTGACTGGGAGGGGATCTCTCCAGGCAGGACTCAGGACCCACTCCAAAACCACGAGCTATCAACTCATCATCACCTGGCAGAGCAGCTGCCCCAGAGCAACTCCAGCAACTGGGAATGGGCAGCACCCCCAAGGGCACTGGTCAGGAAGGTGCTGACCTGCTCCCCAGGTCAAGAGAAGAGACAACACCTCCCCAGTTTCATCTCCACAGCAAGCAGGTAAGAGCAGCCCCACCCTGGGCAACCTGCAAAGTTCCTGCATGGACATCTGTGAGCAGTAAGAGGAAAAAGAACATGAAACCTCATGGTTCAGGATTCAAGGATGGTACAGAACTACAGGAGAGAGAAACTCAGCTGCAAGCAGCAAGGTGTCTGCAAAGCAGTGACAGATTTCAGCAGGCCTCAGGCCACACAGCTGCTGCCTCCTGTGTCTGACCAGCACCAGCCCTTCCTGCGGGCACATTTCCCCCAAAAGGGCTTGGTAGCAGTCAGACAGCATGTGGGATCTCCCAGTTCTGCTGTAATCTCTCAGCAAACCTCACCCCAGAGTCGGTGGACAGACAAGATGTTCATTTCTTCTCAGGAAAACCAAAACCACAGAAGAGTTGAGGTCACAGAGCCACGATTTTGAAATGCCTTGATTCTGCAGTGCCCAGTCCCAGCAAGGAGCACACAGGGCTTGGTGTACACATAGAATTAAAACAGACCCCAGTTTTCACAGGCACTTGAGTATCACAGGAGATCAGCCAGGGCTCTCCTTACACAGAGAAGCACAGAAACACCTCAGCTCTCCCTCCACGCCTCCAAAGCTGTGCTGCTGGCTTTGCAAGCAGGAGTGTTACAGCAAACCAGTGGCAAGAACAAGACCCTGGAGCCCTGACACTGGATTTTCCACTGAATCCCCTCTCCTGACTCCACTGCACAAAGAGCCAGGAGTGGAGATTCCTGATGCCCACTTTCACAAGTCAACAAGGCCACCCTGAGTCCAGTGGACCACAGCAGCACCCAATGACCCTGGGTGCTCACAGTGACCCCACAAGAGCATCAGCTCCAACATCCAAGTAGGGCCCTGGATAATTCCTTGGGCAAAAGGATCGTGCCAGGTCCCCTGCTGCCAGACACAGTTCCTGCTCCTCAGAACAGCTCAAACTGAAGCTCTGGCCCTAGAGTGAACCTCCCAGAGCCCAGCTCACTTCCCAGACTTATGAAATGAAAGAGAATAAAGTACAACATTATCTTTCTGCACATGAGTGTTTCTCCCTGCAAAGAGGGATTAAGCATGAACCCAGCAAAACTCAGGAGTGAGGAAAGGGCACAGAGACCCCCACTGGCCTACTGCAGAGAGGATAGAAAGCACTGTTCCAAAAAAATCTCCCAGCAACCAAAGGTCGTGGGTCCATTCAATCCCCGGTGACGGCGTCATCGTAATAAACCCTGATAACAGAGCGATTACGTGAAAAGCTGTCAAGGGCTACGCTGACCAGAGCAGCCCTCTCACCAGCTTCAAGCAGCTTTGCAGGGGAGGAAAAAAAAGTCATAATTCAATCAGCTTGGAAAAGTCTATTCCCCACTGATCCCAAGCGATCAGCCTTCATGTCGAAGGAACATTACATTCAAGTCGCTGAAGATTTTCACTTTTTTTTTTTTCCCTTCCCCTTTTCATTTTTTAAAGCAAGAATTGAAAGGCAGCAAAGATAAAAACTGTGTTAAACTGGAACTGGTTCACTCAGGGGAAGGAGGAACATAATACTCTTTCTTCAGATGCTGTTTGGAATCCAGCCCCAGAAAGTAACATGACAACGGTCACCACTGTCTGACAGATCCTGAAAGGCAGGAGCAGAAGAGGACAAAATGGGCGAGCTGGGTGGGGATGGGGCCAGGAGAAGGGGGAGGAAGGCTCTGGCAAGAGCTGTCAGGCAGCTCCCTCCCTTCTCTCCAGCTCTTTGCAGTCTTGAGGGCAACCTGAGATTCAAAGCAGGCTGTGAGGACCCAGCTGCCCTGTGTCCCCCTGAGGTGGGACTGGGAACAATGGGAAGGCACTGGTGGAAAGCTAAAGAAGTTAGAAAATGAAACACACGGTCAGGTACTGAGAACTTCTTTAACGCTGGAAAGGAGAGGGGGATACTCTGTTGAGGTGAAAAAAGCAGTAGAGAAACAGCAGAGTCACTTACTTTCAGCTACGCAGTCTATCAGCAGCACGGAGAGAAGGTTCACGAGGGAGACCAGCGAAGACATCCCAGGGCTGGGAAGGATCCTCATCCTCTGCACCGGCCTTCGGCCCCAGCCAGGAAGGCTCCGGCTCAGTGGGACTCACAGCGTCTCCCCAGCCTTGTCAACACCTGTGGGGCACAAAGGGGACAGCACTGAGGGGCAGGTGGGTGGGCAGAGGGGGCACAAAGGGGACAGCACTGAGCGGCAGGTGGGTGGGCAGAACTGAGCAGAGCCCGAGGGGCACTGGGGGCTCAAGAGGCAGTTGCTGGCCACAGTCCCTGCAGGGAGCCCAGGCAGCGCCATGACCTGATGCCACAAAGGACCTGAGCAGCTCCGTGGCCCAGCAGACTGGTGGGGACACGAGGCTGGTGGGCTCCAGCTCCCTGCCCGGGCAGTGATGGGCAGTCTTGGTACTTGCACTCCCAGAAGGAGGGAAGGGGAATCAGGAGGCACCAGCCACAGAGCCCATGTTGCAAGTTTAACACCCGTGGGCTCCTGTGCCCTCCCAGCCCGCAGAGGCAGCGCTGGCCGAGCAGCACTGAGCAGTGAAGTGTGAAGGGATCTGACCCGACAGGGCCCAGGGACCCTCAGAAAGGGCGATTTTTCCACAAAAGCGCAGGGTGAAGAAGAAACACTGAAACCTCACACATGAAAAACCCAGCAAGGAAGAAAAAAATCTCCTCCAAGAAGGAAGATGAAGCAGGGATGTTTTCTCTGGGTGCCCTTTTGTCTGCTGAGGATCCATGTGGTCTGAGGAAGGATCCCACGCTGTGCAGCACTCACCCAGCACAGCAGCCCTGACCCTCAGCCTGGTGCCAGTGTGGGTGCCCCAGAGCCCCTCTCGCATGGGAAACACGTGCTGGGAGACTCCAGGCTTCTTTCCACGGCTGGGATGACATGTCTGAGAGCCCCATCCCTACTTAGTGCCTCAGTTTCCCCACTGTCAACACACAAAGGAACCGTGTTACTGAGCTACACAAAACTGGGAGAGAATACCTGGAGCAGGGGGTACCATAGTTGATTGTGATGGATCAAGCAAATACAACCTCCAAAGGATGTGGGACACATTCTCTCCTCATATCTCTGCCCTGGACATGCCAGAATGTGGCTGCAGGACAGAACCAGCCCATCAGCACTGCCACACAGGGGAGAGTGCTCCCCTCACCCTGCCTGCACATTTCCGTGGAGACAACTCCTGGCTCCAAACAGAGCTTACAGCTTTACCCTAATCCCTGTGCAAAGCTGGAATGGCATTAAGGCAGTTGTATTCTTAGCCACCACCCCAGTCCTGAGTGTCAGTACTGGTAAATGCTTCCCTCAGTCACAGGTGAGCTTTGCCCCAGAAGGGCTGAAAATAGAATGCAAACTGCAGCCACAACCTCCTCGCAGGGTCGCAGCTCAGAGACTTCCCAGCAGCCAGACTGAGCTCTGGGGTAACGGAGCTGTGGAAAGATGCTCAGATCCAACAGATTCCTTCCCACTATCGGCACTCCAATTAGAAATCAACCCAGGGTTTATCACCTTTTGGAGAAAAGCCAGGCAGGAGATATTGTACAATGATCAAAGGCTTGGAAAGGACTAAGGGGATAGTGAGACTGTTTAAGCTTTCTGATACACATCAGGGTGGGAGGCTGTTGGGACAGGGAGTGTGAACGGGCATTTTAATCTTTTTCTGTCCCATTAACTCTCCAAAGCTGAACTGTACAGAATTCAAAGAAAAGCCAGGATAAACAAGAAGTCCCCATATGTACTCAGCCCTAAAGAGCAACTTTTCAGACAGAAGCTTTGGAGCTTGCACTTTGAGGATTACAAAGCCTCTGCTGTGTGCTCTGTGCTAGTCTAGAGCCATCGTGTTTCAGTGCTGGCTCATGAAAACCGAGCACGAATACTGATACAAAAAGGAGAAAAAATCTGGATTCTGTCACTGGGAATCTCTTCAAGTGCTTGTTCTAGACACACTTAGAGCAACACAGGGGCTCCAGCCAGCCTTATCTTGGGGTTTTCAGGGTTCCAGGGTGCAGAACAACATGCTGGGGTTTTTGTGTTGCTGCAGAGAGCAGGAACATCATGAATAGCTACGATGGGAACTGTTAATTAAACTGGGGATGTGGTGTTGATGCCAGCACAACAAATGGAGCTGTGTTGCTGCTCACTGGCTCTCCCCTCCTCCTGCTTCAGGCACGCAGCTCCCAGTTCCCACCAGCAAGGCTGGAAGGGAGAGGGCAGGAGTTGGAAAGCAACCATCCACCCAAATATTTAGTTCCCTATGTTAAAATAAAACAAACCAGTGCTGGCTCAACCACCATGTCAGAAATTCCTGTTTTTCCTTATCAGAGCAATATACCCCCTCATACAGTGCCAAAAATGCCACCAAACATCTCACTGAGCCTCGTCTGCTCTCCAAATATTTTCCTTTATCAGAGCAATATATCCCTCCTAATCCTCAAAAATGCCACCAAACATCTCCTTGAGTCTTGTTTGCTCTTCAAATGCAGCACCAATGATCTTCCACAGCTCAGAGCAGCCAAGAGAGCTTGCTGCTCCATGCAGTATGTTCCCAAAGTATCCCAAGGATGGAGCTGAATGCAGGAATGTCAGGGAAATGTTCTGCCTCCTCCAGAGAGAGGAGCCTGGCAGCTCCACTCTCCCACATCCAGTACGGCTTTTCATGCCATATAATGGGCTCTGATGGAGAAGGTCTGGTAAAGGGGATACAGCAACAGCTCCAAGAGTAGAGAAGGAGATGCCAGAGGGTGACACTTCTGCTCCGGTGCTAATGTGCTTCCCGAGCCCTTGACGGAGACAGAAAGTGCTGGCAGAGATATTAGGACATGTCAGCTTCAATCCAGCAACTCATCCCTCAGAGCAGGTACATCACTGGCTGCCTCCCCCTGGATCTGGGATTTTCAGGACAGCAGGATGTGCCCACCTGGCTCCCCTGCGGATGCCGGGGACAAGCTGGGACACACTTTGCTCTGCTCTCCTGGCAGCACCCTGGCAATAGGGAGACTGGAAACAGATTCATCCACTGCAAGATTCCTGCCTACAGTGCAGAACACACCATGCTTGGAACCAGCTACCACCCAACAAGGTCCTCCTGCCTTCCCAGCAGGGCTAAGTAAGTGGGAATTGTTCTGATGAAAGCTCAGACCGCATGGGCTCTCTGACCCATCCTCTCCCCTTCCCACAGCTTACCTCGTCTGTGCTCTTTGGAGCAGGTTGGCTCACTCCTGCCTGTCCCTGAGCACCCAGCCAAGCTCCTGGCACCAGCCAGGCCAACATAATGGCAGTTTTCCTGTGCTGCTCCACGGACCTGCAAACCCTCGCTAAATTCTCTGGCACAGGATCCCCTGCAACACAAGCAAACCACCTAATAGACCTCAATCCTTGCTAAAGAATGCAATTAAGTGAAGCCATGGCCCCCAGTGGGGTCAGATTTGTGCTAGATACGGTCACATTTCAGGAATAAGATTAATTCTTACAGTAAAGGAGCTCCTGTAAGACATTCATTCTTGTGTGCTGCCTAATCTCTAGCTCTGAGCATGGCCATGTGTGCAGCTTGTAAGCACTGAGCCCGGGGTCTTGAAGAGTATTATTAAAAATAATAGAACTCAGAAGGGTTTGCAAGCAGCAGCTTCCCAGTGCGGCTCCTGCAGCCAGGACCGAGCCAGGGATCTGCAGGGACCCAGGGGTGCAAGGCACAGAGGGTGAAGTGCTCAGAAGCACCTACATTTCTTAAGAGCTTAAGTTCCACTGAGAGTCAAAGAGACTTAACCTAAGCTGCTATAAGATGCTTTTGAAGATTTTCCCCCCAGCAACTCCCATCTCAGAGGGTGCTGGACACCTTACGCCCTTAAGCTACTTTGGGTATCCAAGGGGATATAGGAGGAGGGGGCTTTATGTACTGGCCAGGTTGGTACCTTGGTCCTCACTGCTTACAGGGGGAAAAGCTGCTGAAAACAAGTGTTTGCACAGTTCTGGGCACTGGATGGGTCAGAGCTGTGCAGGGATTTTCACAGAATCACAGAACGGTTTGGGTTGGAAGGGACCTCAAAGATCATCTCATTCCACCCCCTGCCATGGGCAGAGACGCCTTCCACCAGCCCAGGTTTCCTCTGCATTTTAAAAAAACCCATGAGGGAGGGACTTTACCTTCATTTTGGATTCATTACAATACAACAATTTGGAAACAAAAAATCACAAAAAAACATTTGGGCTTCTCTTCTGTTCCACCTGTCCGTGAAAAGGAGAAGGGTGATTTTAAAGAAATTCTCTGCAAAAAATTCCACCTAGATCTAGGAGATTATTAAATATCTTCATTTTCAGCAGCTGCTGGGGGAGAATTGCTCCCATTAGGCACATCAATCGAAGCAAACACCTTGCAGGCAGAGGGCTGCACTGAGGGCTCTTCCTTCCAGCAGCACCAGCTTAGTTTGTGCTGCCTATTAACAGAGGTCAGTGGGTCACTTCATTTCCTCCCAGCAACCTCTTTAAAGAGAGGAAAAAAAGCTTTTAGCACAACCACCAGCTCGTTTGTCACCTCCCCTGGGGAGGGGAGAGATGAAATTTGAATTCACCACCCCACAATTCCAGCTTGCTCCTATCCCACACCCTGCCCTGGGCAAACCCAGCCTCACCACGGCTGGGATAAACCCCAGATCTTGGTTAGTCAGGAGAGCCACGAGGAAACTCACCCAGAGACTGGGTCTGCACACAACAGCATCACTGCTGCTCACAGGATTAGCTCTTGGGAGAGGAAAAACCAACCAAACCTGCCAGCCACAAGAGCAAAATGCCAAAAGTGCAGCAAGTTCCAGTGCCAGAGCCACGCAGAGCCTCTCCCCAGAGCAGGGAGACCCTGCAGCCCTCCCTGTGCCTGCTGAATCCCCCTCCTCAGCCCAGCTAAGCCCCACAATGACTGTGCCTTCTGGGCCACTTCATCTCAGCAGACACCCACGCTACGTGTAGCCTGCTGCTGCTGAGAGGACCAGCCTGGGCACAGGGCTGCTCCTGTATGCCATGCCAACCCCTTCCCACAGCACTTCAATACACCCTCATTAAACAAACACAATCCCCGTGACCAGCAAAGCTCACCTCAAGACTAACTGGTGGCTTTAGCTGCCCGGTTCCAAGGGCTGTGCAGAGAGGCCTGATCTCAAAAGATGCCTGATCCTGCCCCAAAAATGAGGCACTGGAGCATTTCCAAATCAATCCTTTCCCCTCCAAAACTGCAGGACACAGTTGCTCCTCTAGGCTCGAATGCAACTCCGCAACCCACTTCAAAACACAGGCCATGGGCTTGGCAAACACAATTAGAGCAGGCAGCAGAGATCCTTCAGAGTGAAGCAGGGCTGTTTATCTATCATG
Organism: Anabacerthia variegaticeps; assembly: GCA_035583185.1. Lineage (NCBI taxonomy): Eukaryota > Metazoa > Chordata > Aves > Passeriformes > Furnariidae > Anabacerthia > Anabacerthia variegaticeps. The sequence goes on along the minus strand of JAWWEW010000079.1, from coordinate 399,643 downwards.
GAGTTACTTAGATCTTAAAAAAATATTTACAAGAAAGAGGCAGAGTATTATCTTCCACGGGGAAACAAACACAGATGGAGAAAAGAAAAGAGCTTTGATCAGGACTGTCTCAGTCCTATTCACTGCTTTTCATCCCCAGATCTCCAAGTGCTTTAATATGACAGTATTATCCCTTTTTACAACGTGGGAAACCAGAGGAAACTGCACAGTAAGACAGCTCGCTGTGTTTGCACGTACACATACACACACACGTTCTTTCTCCTCCTTCCTGCCCCATTTCTGGTCCTTCCACGTGTGTGAAGTGCCCAAGCAACAGGCAAAAGAGGCATTTTGGGGCACAGCAATGCAGGTGTCGCAAGAGATGCTACTCCCTGCCTGGGGGTGCAATGGCATGGTGAGGGTTAAGCTGTGGTTGCTGTAGGAGAAATGAGACAGGAGAGCTCTGAGTTGGGCTCCAATCGTCAGGAGAAATTAATTTCCCCCCACCCTGTCCCCCGCAGTGACAGCTCTGACAGGCAGTGATGTATCACAGAGCGTTCAGCAGGTGCAGCACAGCACGGACAGGGCAGAGGGGACGTCGCCGCAGCCGGAGGGATCTGGCAGCGAGGGGATGAGGACAAGGAGGAGGAGGAGGAGGAGGAAGCACAGCTCCCATGGCTTGGCTGCACCCTGCTAAGCCCAAGCCCATCCACGCTCTGGGGTGCTGCAGCCATAGGAGCACCCCAGAGGACCCCCCTGCTAAAAGTCAGTGGCAGCACCGTGGCATCACCAGTGCGAGGGAGGCAATGTTGGAGCAACCAGAAGCCCCAGCAGCATCGACCTGGGCCCAGAGCTGGGCTGAAGATGTGGCTTCTCCTCTGCCTCAGTGCATACAGGGTAGGGCTGGGCTCGCCTCCAGGATGCACTAAGGGAAGGATCGACCCAGGACCACACTTCCCCCCGTGCCATCCCCTTCCCCTTGCTCCCACACGAACACATCCTTCAGCATTTCCCAACAAACCATTGCAATCTCCGCCGAGCGCCCAACGGCATCAGCGATCGTCAACTAAATTGCCTTGTGGTTCAGGGTAATACCTTGCATTTCTTTTTGCAAGCCTCCAAGCTTTATTTATTTATTTAGGAAGTCATTCATCATTAGCCCCAGCTTAGCTGCCTGACAGACTGGGAGCTCCTCGGGGCACATCCCGTCTCCGTGCTCGGCACGCGCACACCGACAGTGCTGGGTAAATAACCGTCCATCAGCCACGTCCTGCAGCATCCTCAGCTCAGTGAGGGGAATAAACACCATCTTCTGCCAGAAAATTGTGCTGAAATGACCAGCATCCCCCTCCCAAAGCACCTGCACCCCACGCCTGGGAGCTGGGCTGATGAGTGACGCAGGGTTGCTGCGACCCACTCAGGACTGGTGGGCATACACAGCACTCTGCTCTGTGCTGGCACGGCCTCATCTCAAGGCTTGGGGGCAGTTTTGGGTGCCACAATGTAAGATGGATTGGAAGTAATTAGAGTGTACAACAGAGGCTATGGAGACAGGGAAGGATCTAGACAAGAAGCCATATGAGGAGTGGCTTGTTCAGCTGGAGCAGAGGACAGTGAGGGGAGACTCCTCGGGGGCTGCAGCTCCTCCCGAGGGGAGGTGGAGGGGCAGGGGCTGAGCTCTGCTCTGGGACCAGGGACAGGACCCAGGGAAGGGCTGGGATGGATATTGGGAAAAGGTTCTTCCCCCAGAGGGTGGTGGGCACTGCCCAGGCTCCCCAGGGCAGTGGGCACAGCCCCAGGGCTGCCAGAGCTCCAGGAGTCTTTGGACAACAGGACAGGGACAGGGTGGGATTGTTGGGGTGTCTGTGCAGGGCCAGGGGTTGGACTGATGATCCCTGGGGGTCCCTCCCAACTCAGGATACTCCAAGATTCTATGAATACAAGCCCAACTTCTGACCAGCAGCAAATGCACCAGCCTGCAGCTCCTTCAGATACACACTGTCCCTTGCAAGAAACATGCCATCACTCATAGCCATGTTGGTTGCTGACAACCTACAGGTCACACAAGTCCTCCCTCTGAAATTCTTGCACTGGCAGAACCGCTAACACTTCTCCCCATCACATCATCCCTTCTCCAACCTGGGCAACATAACCATGACTGCACTTTTTCCAAATGAGAGATATAATGCACCTCTAAAACACAGCAAAAAGACAAAAACTCAACAAGGAGCCCAACCAAACATCCACTCACCAGCAGCAAAACTACAAGAGCCTTTCTCATGTCTGGAGTCCAAGCTAAGGAAAAGCCTTTTTTCCACCCCAGATCAAATGCAGGTTTAGATCAGCTCCACATTCCTGGGGAGGAAAGACTGCCTGGACTCACATCTGTGCGTGTCCAACGAAGAACATACGATAAAACCCCTGAACAATGAGGGCCTGGTGCTCTCCTGACTTGCAGCATGGCACAAAGATGACCTGCACTGGGAAGAGCCCATCCAGATGGCATCAGTCCCTCTGAACAGGCTAATCCCTCCATCTTTGGCTTACTGCTCCCTCCACACAGAAACTCAGATGCTTCTGCATCTTGTGACCCTCCAAACTGCTCTGCCAGGTCTGCATGAGGACTCCCTTTGTGTCAGCAGCAGGAAGGAGTGATGGTTCCTTCCACCACCCCAAAACGCCTGTGCAAACAGGGGGTCAAACACCATTCCTGGAGCTGATGTCCTCGCCAAGGGCAGCTCAGCTCCTCAGAGAAACCTGCCTGGCCTTCTTCCAGCTCCTACAGAATTTTCTGCTGCCCTCTGAGAGCAATTTTAACTGCTTTCTCAACAAAATAGGTGGTTGTTACTGAAAAGTCTTGTGCAAACCCTCCTCTGAGGACAAGCAGCCTGGCCAGGAGCACAGGAGGCCAGTCCCTGCCCCACAGAGGTCCATCACTCCAAACTGGACTTCGGTCAAGCGAGGTGACCTGCCCACCCACTGCTGCTGTGAGCTTGTGTCCAGGCAAAGCACCTTCCACCAGCCTCCAGCCCAAGCAGAAGGAAAAAAAAAGAGATGAAAAATCGAAAGGAAGAAAAAACATTCAAGAAAGTTAATTAGGAACATGCGGGTGCTTTATCAGTTCCGGCTCAGAGTGCTGGATGGGTGTAGGATGTCACCAGCCCTCTCGCAAGAACAACCTTCTCATTACAGGCGATTGCTGATCGATCGCCTCCATTTGTTATCTTCATCAGCACTCAGATCCTCCACTGAACCCAACCCAGGCAGCCTAATGGGATCAGAGGGAGGGGGTGGCAGTAGGACCCTCCTGGTGCTCCCCCCGGAGCTCACCACACTGTGCAGGCACCGCTGTGCCACCGGCACCGCCCGGGGAGGGGAGCACCAACACACCCAGCTTTTCACCACTCATTTTTATCCCCAGGTAGACACAGCCCCACTAACACGAGTTATAGAAATAACCCCCACAAGCCCCAATCTACACACACACCTCACGCCAAAAGCAAAATATAAACTCTCTCCAAAACATGACAACAATTTCAACCAGCCACTACAGAGCCAGGCAAGGGCTCTGCTCCCATACAGCCCCCTAAACCTAGAGAGGCTCTGGGTGAGGATCACAAAGTTGGTCTGGGTTTACACTTAGACAGAAGAAAACGTGACCCATCATCTTTAGGATCCCCCATAGCTGAGATGCAGAGGAACTGCCCTTGCTTTCTCATTCTGGAAGGGGCAATTAAACTCCAGAGGCTGGAACACCTCGAGCCCACCTACAGGCAAGACAAGAGCCTTGGGAAACGAACAAAGAAAGAAATTTCCGTCTTGCGGCCTGTACACCTCATGGTCACTGCTGTCTGCATATCCCTGGGCAGCCAGGCTGACATGCCATGGGACTGCTGCAGTCCCTGGGGAAGGATGGAGCTGCACACACACTCTGCTTATCAGTGAAAAACAAATGAGAGGAAATAAAAGGAGTGAAGCAAACATGCAAAGTTTCTCCTAATTGCTATCTGGTGGTAAATGAAAATCATTGTGGCAACAGCGCAGCTGATGAGCTGTTTGGTTCCTCACACCCCTGGAAGAGGTAGAGTTGTGTGAGGAAGGGAGAGGCGAGACAGGAGGGTGAGTGGCTGCTCAAATCCCCCCGCGAGTGAGGACGGGCTCCTGAGCCGCAGTAAGAAGGATAAAGAGGCTTGTCTTTCTTTGTGCCCAGTGCAGAGCTGGCTTCATCACCATGGCTTGCATCTTGCTGATTAGTGACCAGCAAGGAAAGCTAATCAAGGTTATTAGTAAGTGCTGTCTTCCCTGGGTTTCACAGCCGCCTGCCTGGGAGGACACAGGGCAATGTGGCTCCCACAGCCACTGGCCCATCAATGCCTCCAGATGTCCTTTTTCCAGCCCAGGATGGAGTGTGTTGCCATCCAGCCCCACAGGGAGTGCACCCTTGGGCACCAAGAGCACGAGGATGTCACTCCTGGGCCTCCCCTCTCTAGTTCACCCTGCCTTCTCCTTCAGCATTTGTTCCTACTTCCTTGCCAGGCACTCCAGCCCTGCCAGCCAACACAGGGGGTTAAACTCCATAAAGAGGATTTGGTTTTGAGCTTGCAAGACAGAAGATGAGCAAATCTCTTCTCTTGCTCTGGCAGGAATCCTGTGTCTCAGACCCACCAGCCAGGGGAGATTAAGGCAGGAGGAGAGAAAGAAAAAAACCCATCCATCACTCACTGCCGTGATCTCATCTGAATTTAAGAGCTAAGCTGGGAGGATGCTGGGTCACTGCCTAGGCTGGTGGAGCCCTGCAGACCAGCAGACACCAGAACAAACTGGAGAGAGTCTTAGGCTGCGCTGCTCAAGGTCAGCAATGGGGTGAGGAAGCCACATCCACGCTCCGTGCTTGCTTTCCCTCTGATTTAATTCTGGGCTGTCTGTCTAGGGAAGCCTCTGGCTCTTGTCACATTCTTGCAGAGAGCCCCAGCTGCAGCGGGTGCCTCCAGGAGTTACCTTCATGCATTGACTGAAGTCCCACAAACCCCATCAATGTGCAGCAATGCCCTGATGATACAAGTCAGGAGTGCTCCCGAACAGAGCAGCTCAGCCAGGCAGGGTTCTGCTGCCATTTTCATCCTGCATATTAGATGCAAAATTAAGAGGCTGCTAAATAGGCAGAAACTGGGAGTAACACCATCCTCGTGATCTCACCCGGCTGCTTTACTTCTGTTAAACGTGATATTCTTCCCTTTCTGCTCCACGCAGCCGTAGCGTCGTGGTCCTGCCAGGCCAACAGACAACCCAGCCCAGAGGTGGCTGCTTCCACTGGATGGGAAACAGCAACCCACACGCAGCCCAGCCACACCAGGGATGCATCAGAGCTGGCTTAAAACATTTATAAGCATTCAGAGATTGGTAACATCCCTCCTAGAGCAGGCTGTAGGAAAGAAGCTTGTGAGAGCACCATGGGAGAACCTTCCCATTACCCAGGATTCAAGAAGTCTCCACCTGCTCGGCACGTCGCTTTCTATTTCACTTTAAACCAACATAAGGGTTATTTTTTGGACAAGCTTTGGAGATCATCTCAGTGTCTTTGCAGCAGTCAATCATGACAAGGATCAGGCAGGGAGATTTTTCCGAGGAGGCTGGCTGAGTGTTCATGGCAATGTTTTTGCAATGCCGAACAGCAGCACCCCGAGGAGCAGGCCATGAATTAAACATGTGATAATATTTACTCGGCAGGTGAGGACCATCAGCACGCACTGGGCTGTGCCTGGGGAGGGAGGAGCATGCTGTGTGTCCTCCATTTCAGCAGGACAAGGAAGAGCACTGCCCTGGAATGGCAAATCCTTTCCCTCTTGCTCAGCAGGAGGTTTCCAGGGCCCCCAACTCCTCTGCCTGCTCAGCCAGTGCTCAGGAATGACTCGTCCATCTTTGGAGGCACCGAGCCAAACAGGAACGGGTCCAACAACAAATCCCTCCTTCGGACATGCAGAAGCCACCATATTGCATGAAATGCCCTTATTGTCACTGCACCATCTGGAGTTGCCAGGAAATGCAACTTTTTTGTCCCCATCAATTACCAAAAGGAGAAATCTGCTGTCCCTGAAAGGCAGAACTTCCTACTTTCTCCTGGCACCAGGGAGAAGAGATGGGTGAACAAGAGCCGAGCCCCCCACACCACCTTCGGGCTTTATAACCCCCTGGACCCCCACTGTCTCTGCTTTTGGGAGAGGATCTATAGACTCCTCCTTGGAATCCCAGAATGGTTTGGGTTGAAAGGAACTTTAAAGATCATCTTGCTCCAAAGCCCTACCATGGGAAGGGATGCCTTCCACTAGAAGGTGGAAGCCATCCCAGCTCAGCTCAGACCTGTCAGCACCACTCAGGAGTTCCATCTTGCTGGAAAGCACATGTCTTGTGCTTAAATTTCTGAGAACCCCCCATTATATCTGTGTCAGCAGAAGCTGGGCACAGTGTGGCTGACCCAGAGGGGCACTTGGAGGGAGCATCTGCCACTGGGAGGACATTGCTGGTGCCCCATGGGCGAGGCCGTGTGGGGCTGAGCCAGCAGTGGGGACACAGGCAGGCAGGCAGGGAGCTGGGGAACAGCCCAGGGAGGGAACACCATCACTGCAGGTTTTAGGAAGGCCAGACATGATCTGCCTCCAACAACTTCCAAATGCACAATGCTGCCTTGGGCCAGCGAGAGGGACTAATTGACCTTCCAACCTCCCTTCTGTCATTACTTTCTATGATTTTACAACCTCTCTAAACGGTTCATTTATCCTGAGTGAATTCCTGCTGCACCGTGCTCATCAGCCAGCAGAGCAGCACCTTTCTCTGGCCAAACCATGTGAAGGCGAAGCTGCTGTAGGTGCATGGATGGAGCCAGCACGGGGGGAGCACACAGGGAAAGAAAATAAGGGGTGGGGAGAACCCCCAACACCTCTTGCTGAACAAAATAATGCTAAGAAGCATCTTAAACCCTGCAACTTCAGGCCTGTTTGTTGGCCTGAATCGAGCTCAGACCCTGAAGGCGATACCTCATGGCCAGAGTGCTCTTGCCTTGGAGGGGTCAGTGTTTCCCACAACAAGGACACCAATTAAAGCTTTTAACGATGCAAGCCCAGGACCTTGCTGAGCCCTGAGCAGCCTCTGCCCAAAGCTGTCTCTGCTAATAACCCAGTGCTGCGGCCGAGCCGTGGGTGCTGGGCTGCCTTCAATATTTATGACAATCGTACATTGCTTCTTTCCTCCCCATAATGATGCCCCCACAGGCTCCCTGCCCAACACGAGTCCGTGAGTGCCCTGTCACTGCTCGGGCAGAAAGCACCAGTCTCCTCCCAGTGCCTCCAAGAGCATCGGCACGTCTCCGGAGCAGCAAGGCAGGGTGCCAGGGAGGGATTTTATTTTGTTTTTAAAGCCTCCCCCCAGCCCTTTCCCACTACAGCCTCGGCTCGAGTTCTCTCGTTAATCTAATTGTTCTCCTAATGAAGATCTGCAATTCCTCAAACATTAATTACCAACGGCAGCAGCAGCAGCAGCTGTGGAACAAGAGCTCCCTGTTCCTAATAATACGCTTCACACTTTCGCCTGCCACAGCTCAATTTAGCTTTGCGTGATTTGGCTGGGGGCAGATAAATAATATTCCAGCTATGGGGCTCTGCAGACAAACCCAGGAGGAGGCAAAGCTCTCCCCACACCCCGGGTGCTTCAGAGCATCATAGGTCCTCAGCTGGTTGTTAAAAATCCCTGGTTTATTCCACCTGCAGCTCCCTGGCCCAAGGCTGTGCCTCCATCACGGCGCTGTCTCCATCCTGCAGCTCTCGGAAGGTGTAAAGAGCTCTGCAAACAGCCAGGGAGGGGAAGATGGGAGGGAAGGAGAGGTGCTACATCCCCATGCCCATCCACACACTGAGCACCAGGGCAGTGCAAATAAGCCAGCAAGAAAGTGAGAGCACGGGCAGGGAGGGGACACAGCAGTAGGATGGGCTCGGGCTGTCGGGAATGAGTCAGGGATGGAGGAGGAGAGAATGGGGAGAGCAGCTGAGGGAGGACAGAGCTCCAGCCGGTATTTGTTTCACTCACACTGAAATGGAAAATAAATGAAGGGGAAGATTACTGGGGATGGCGAAACTCGAGTAGCAGCACAGGGCTGGGGGAAGGCTGGCACGGCACTGGGGCTGCAGCATAGCACGTGGTGATCCAGGCAGCTCCTGCACCTGGTGGGATTGCATGGATTCCACAACCCCAGGACCCTGAGCACGATCCCCTCGTGCCCATAAACCAGCAATGGCTTTGGCTGCAGCTCTGGAGATGAAGGAAAAACAAGCACACAGGTGCAGAGCCAGCAGCAATGCTGTCACTGAAATGTGGGCAGGCCCTGGCACAGGGTGCCCAGAGAAGCTGTGGCTGCACCATCTCTGGAAGTGTCCAAGGCCAGGTTGAAGCAACCTGGGCTAGTGGAAGGTGTCCCTGCCCACGGTAGGGACTAGAACAAGATGAGCTTTTAAAGTCCCTTCCAACCCAAGCCATCCTATGATTCTGGGGGGCAGCTGATCTCTTCCACACCCCTCATCCACCGTGATCCATAACACAGTTACAGAAAAAAACTTTTCGTGTTCACTAAGGTCAACCCACCCCAATTCATCATCACCTTCAGCCCAAGGGCACATGGGGGGAGCAGGGAGGAAGCCACGGGCAGGCAGAGCAGAGCTGCCAGCCAGGTCCCTCCATACAAAAGAGGCTCAAAACCACGGGTTAGGAGAAGCAGCTGGAACGACTGGAGCCAGGAAAAGCTGCAATAGCCCCTCGCGCCAGCTCTGTGCAGCCAAAAATACACAAGGGGAACAAAACAACGCACACACAAAAAAAAAAGGCCCACAAGAGTTTTCAGTGACAAAAGCAAACAAATAGATTTGTGAATAAATATTGATTTGACAGGAAGTGAGACAAACCCTTCCAAAAACACTCGCTGGCACCGGGTCCCTCTCCCAGCACAATGAGCAGCCGTCATCATTTCATGGGTGCCTTTGCACGGTCGGCAGCTCGAGCTGCTCCAGGGTATTGGTTTGTGGGGTTTACTGGTCTCCTCTGTGCCAGGCCCTGGCACTATCTTGAGAGATCTCCAGAAAGAAATAAACGGACTGGGGAGCCTGTGCTAGGCAAAGAGAGCAGCACAGCGAGCAAAACCCCACTATTCCCCCTAATAACTCTCCAAGAGGTGAGCAATTAATGCTCTCCAGCATTACAGGCTCAGTTTGGTCCAAAGGAGTTAAATTTTCCTTCAGCCAAAGCTCAGGGCTGAGTCAGACCCAGAGTCACAGAGTGATGGGATGCTGCTTCACTCGCTTTCTCCTGACCACAAACACATCTGCACATACCCTGATCCTCCACAGACACACACAGGCCTTTCATCCCGGGAAAACCCCCACAGCACTGTTGCTTTGCAAAAATTAATTAATGTGCCCATACGGGGAATTTCAAGACTTGGTTTCCACTACAAAGCAGTGTCTCCAGGGGAGGTGGGGGAGAGATGGGCACTGGTTCCTCGATGGCAGTGCTGGGACTGGGGGGGAAGCCCAGAGCCAGCACACAGCAGGGACCTGCCCTTCCCAGGCCTTGCAGAACCCTTCACACTGGGTTAGGAAACCTCCTGCTGAGCCCCACTTTGCCTCCTGCAGACCCTCAAGGGCCACACTGGTGCAGTAAAAAGCACCAAGACCAGCATCACTTGTACCTGGGGGCTTCTCGCTCAATTCCCAGTCTAGCTCTGCCTATGGGATGCAATGGAAGGGAACAAGGTGGCACATTTCACCTGATCCACCCCCAGAACCACCATGTCAGGGGGTTCCAGGTCTTTGCAAACTGGCTGGAGACTGCCAGAAACACCCTGGACGAGGTGCAGGTGCTGCATCCCGGAGCTCATGAGGCAGCAGTCGCGGCTGGCGCTGGGCACACACGTGAATTCGAGGTGAGCATCTCAGCATGGATCTTGTACACCTCCAGAGAAAGGTTTCCTTTGTTCAGCTTCCTCCCAGCACGGCAAAGAAATCCCAGCCCCGTGAGGGGCCGGTGACGCTGATCACAGCTTTCCTGCTCATTTCGTTTTCAATGAGTGAATTAGCAGGCAGCCAGCTGACTTGAACATCCCCTTATCTCTGCACCAAGCTCGCTGCCGAGGATTTGCATAATTTTAATCTTTCCCACCAATGAGCATGAAAAAATTAGTTTTCCACTATTTTATCTTCTATTTGTGTTCAATAAACAGAGCTGGCGGCTTTGCTCCATGTATTTATACTGGGAACTGTGAGGAAGAAGGAGGGAGAAAATCCCCCTTCTCCAGCACTTAGCCAGGTGGAGGGTTAAACCAGAGGAGGGAGGTTGGGGGAAGGCTCTACAAAACTGCTCCACAAACTGCAGCTGGAGATGGATTGGAAGCCCAAACATCCTTATCCAATCCCAGCTGTTTTCTCCAGCGTCCCTTTCCTATCTCCCAGCTCCAGCTGCCAGGCTTCCTCCCACCATCAAGACCTTTGATTTCCCTCTCAAGCAAAGAGTTGGCTGGACTCACCCCGAATACAATTTCCAGATCCCAAGAACATCAGAACTCCCAGGATGGGATGGGAAGTGCATGAACAATGAGGTCCCACCTGGAGAAAGCTCCTTATGTATTCACAGGGAACTGTGCAAACATGGGGACAGGGTCACTCCAGGTTCCTGCTCACGTTTCTGCACCTAAGGAAGGTCTGGGCTCCTCCTTGATGCAGATCTCGGCTCTGCAAGCCCAGTCATGCTCAGCACTTCCAATTCAAACCCTTTGCCAGCCCAACCCCACACCTGTCTCTGTTTGCAGGATCCTCCATCCCTCTTCAAGGAGAGAGGGAAGGGAGAGGGAACCACGCAGAAAATCGCCGCCGCCAACGCAAAGCTTTGGGTGTTATTTTAATTTAATGCTTTAAAGGAAAAGCACACACCAAATATTAAGCTTGTCCATATAAAAAAGGTACTTAAAAGAAAAAACTCCTCCTTTTGCCCTTTCTGCTGCAGCATGAAAGCACCATTTTAAGCAGCATGAAGCGGCGAGGGATGTACATTGAGGCCCAGATCCCACATTGAGCACTTCTGGATTACCTCTGGAACCAAGGCTGCCCTGAGGGAAAAGGACATGCAGAGAAAACTGAGGCTCTCCCTGCAGGTTCCCAGTTGTGAGCAGGGTGTTTTAAATGTCTTTCCTCCCTGTGGAGCCAAATACAGGTCAGAGCACACACCAGTGACAGGCAGGGGCACATTTCCACCATCTCCAGTAAACCGGGACCAGCCTTTGTCCAGGCGTTGCAAAATGTGGAATACGTAAAATTTTCTTAAGAAAGAATGTTCTTTGATCTTTGAACTTGGTAGACTTTCAAGCCTAATCAACAAGAAGGGAGACTTAATCCATGAAACAGAGAGCAGCCAATAAGCTCTAAGTGATGTCCAGATGTTACAAAAGCAAATGACTTGCTGGTAGAATTGCCTTATTAAGGTTTAGGGCTGGATGTGCTTCAATGACCTCAGACCTAGGGGGAGGTTAACAAAGCTTGGAAAGAAGGATGTACCACTAGTGGACACAAAGAATGCAGAATTTACGGGCCACAAGGACATCTGGCAGAACTCCCAAGATAAGGAAGAAACTAATAAAGCCAACTCAGCAATTGTGCTGACATCAGCTCCAGTGGGGTAAAAGGTAATTCTGGCAGGGGGAGATCATGACCACCAACTCACAGACCACTGACCAAGAAATCCCCTGACCCAGGAGAAAGACCGAGCATGGGGACTAATTAGTATGAGAAACTAGAGAATCATTAACCAACAGAAGATAAAATACTAATTAATAAGAGGACTATATAACTTGTAGCCAATGAACACAAATTCCTTTGTTTGCTAAAATGTATAAATAGTAAAAAGTTGGAGCGCTTGATTTGTGGAGTGCTTGATTTGGGGAATCCCACTGAGCACCCAGCTTGGTCAGCTTTGAAATAAATAATCAATGTCTCTCTCAAGTGTGTCATTATTGGCTTGTTGCACACCAGGTAATGAATACGGTCTTCATGGATAACACAGGGAGGGCCCAAGGAGGTACCCTGAGAGGCAGGTTTGCTCCAGAAATGCAGGCACTAATGGCAGTGGGGTGACCCACAGGACTGGGCCCCACCTTTATGGCCCTGGGGGCTCCCCTGTAAGCACCATGGAGAGGACGGGGCACAAGGAGCCTGGGGCAAGGCGGGTGCAGCCCCGCCAAGGAGCCCCTTTCTGCCTCTGCCTGCAGCTCCTTCTGCCGATTCTGGGCTCCACATGGCCTCTCCTGCACCAGCTCATCTGCACCAGAGGTGCAATTACCTTCCATGTGTTCTCTATTTATGCTCTAGGAACCATATAATTTTCTAGACCAAAAGCATAATTAAAGAGTCAGAGCGCCCCGGAACGGAGCCCTCTCTCCTGCCACCAATCTTATCTTCTCTAAAAATACCCTGGCAGGGCAGCCCCGTGCCAGGGTCAGCTCACGGCAGGGCTGAGCCGTGGCCAGAGGAGCAGCCTTGCTGTGATGGGTGTCCTGCCAGAGGAATGCACCCAGATACCCCCACTTCGGCCCAGGAAGGGGCTGTCCCAAGGGGAACCAGCCTTGCTGCTGTCGGGGCTCCAAGGGGTCGCCTGTGCAAGGAAAGGTTAATTCAGATTTAACTTCTAATGCGGTTTATCTAACCAATTTTAAAGCCTTGGGCAGACAGACTAATTGAGAATTAAGGGGACTTTGATGATCACTGCTCTTCCAGCAGAACCAATCTGGGGTAGCATCCAGTTTATTCTAAGACAAATCCAGTCTTCCAAATGAGATGGAAAGGCACACTTGCACAGGGGAATATCAGACCCCAAAGACACTGGGTTTTCCCTGGAAAACAACAAATCAAGCCGTGGCTGCAGTCCAGCCCCAGGAGGAGTTGAGGGTTTAGGAACTTTTCCAACCAGGGCGTTTCCCAGGTGCAGGAGGTGCCGATGCTGCAGGTCTCGGACACAGATTGATGCTTCTCCAGCCACCACCAGCCAACAGGGCTCAAAGCTCTGGAGGGGAAAAAGATCTGGGGCAAGGCACGTGGCTGGGGAACAGGAAGAACTCCAGCTCCAAATTGCACTGAGGGCTCTACACACCCACACACACCTCTGACCTCCCCAAACACTGCTGTGGGCACCTGGCTGGCAACACACACAGGTTTAATATTTCACAGAATCCCAGAATGGTTTGGGTTGGACGGGATCTTAAAGCTCATCTCGTTCCAAGCCCCTGCCACGGGTGGAACCTTCCCTAGACCAGGTTGGTCCAAGCCCCATCCAACCCGCCTTGAGCGCTTCCAGGGATGGGGCGTAAAGACAGCACAAAGGAGCGAAGCTGGCGCTCGACAAGCCCCCGGCACCCCCACCCTCCTGCGGGAAGCAGGATCTGGGAGCCGCATCCTGGGCGGGCAGAGCTCCATCCCCGTGTGCCCGCCGGTCCTGCCCCGCTGTCTGCACAGACACGCGGCTGACGCCGGGCCCGGCTCCCCGGCCAGAGCAGCTGTGCTGGGGCCCATCCAGCCCTTCCCTGCCATGGCTCAGGGTGGGTTGGCGGCACATCCCGCTGGCTGCCGCTCCCTTCCAGCTCCAATTCGCCTCATCTGTTTCCTGAGTGCAAGGGCTGCCCCCTGGCCAAGCGGCCCCGCTCCCACCAGGGCTCTGGGGGAAGGAGCGGGGTCCCACAGCTGCACGAGTGTGGGGAGGAGGAGGGATAAGAACAATAACACAGAGCAGGGCGAGGTAAAAAAACACAGAAGCCAAAATCAACTCTGAAACAGCCCTGGGGCAGAATCGCTCGCCTGGACTTGCTGTAATTACACTCCTACTGCCGAACACAAAGCTCTTGGCTTGGCCCTCTCGTAAAACTGGGAGAAGGAAGGTGAAAGAAATGGGAGTTTTAAAAAACAATATCCCGAAGGGTCAAAACAACCTTTTAACTTGTCAACTAACAAGTTCAAACAGGATTGAAAGTGCTGCTTTCCATAGCTTCCAGGAAGAGACATCCAGACCAGTCATCTGAGCTCAAGTCCTCCAGGCCTTTACAGTTTTTTCGACAGCCGGAGGAATCGAGGTAAAGGTACTGGCAATCTACCCCAAACCCACTTCCCGGCAGGAGCACCAGCCTGGACACTGCACTCCAGCACAAGAAATGGAGCTGCTGAGCTCCAACCCCACGTCCTTGGGCAATCAGGATGCCTTTCAACGCGCTGGTTTCCACATCCTTCCCTGTAATTAAGTCCTTCATCGCCTGCTCATTCCCTGCCTGTGTGTGCCGCATGGACTACCCTGCCAGCACACAGAGCAGAGCTGGGCCAGTCCCTCTGCCCCTCCGCCTGCACCTTTGCAAAGGGTTCAGCCAAACCAGTGCAACCCCCCAACAAGAACATTTATTTAAGAGCCCTGCTCCTCACAAACCCAGGGCTGGCACAGCTTTAGTGTGAGCTTGTTTGAGCATCGCCCAGGGGCCGAAGCACATATGGAGTTCCCATGAGCCAGGTGGGGAGGGAAAAGCCAAGGGACACTACAAGTTTTGCCTTCACTTGTTAATTTACATGAAAATCTAAGTCTGCTCAGCCCATACACAGACTCCAAGTAACCAGTGAGCACCTGAAGGAGAAAAAAGCAGCATCCACAGAGCTTTTGGTACTAATTTCAGTAAATTCATAACTTCCTCAGTTCCCCTTGGCTTCACGTGCCAGGCCTGCACATCACTCACACCACCCCAGCGCTGCTGCTGCTGAAACCAGCGGCAGAAAACCTTTCAAAAACTCACTTTTATTGCTTGAAGTGCTGGCTGCCCTCTCTCTGCTGGAACAGTCCTCATAGCCATCCTTGGGGATGTCCCGGTGGGGTCCAACACAGGGGTCTCAAAGTTCTTCCAGCACAGGGGATGCTGAAGGATGCTCCTCTTCTTCAACTTCAGGGCTATTTTAGATGCCCTTCAACACACCAACGTAGGATTAGCCAGTCAGAGGCTGGAGAGCTCCACCTGAAGAGGGACTTGGAGGCAGGACTTTCAGGCTAGTGAGTCTGGAGGTGCCTCCCTGAGAGCCCCAGTGGTGCTGAGTACCCTGGTTCAGTCCCAGCAGACCTTTAAAGGTTTGCCTTAAAGCTGAGTGCAAGCGATGGTTTCACTGCTCTGTCCTCGGTGCATCTGTGGGAACATTTACGACACATCCAACGATAAATCGGATTTTCAGGTTCTGAAGTGACAGACGAGGGGTCCAATGAGGACTTTTCCGTGTTCGCTGTGTTTTTCTTTTCAGCTTCTTACACACTATTTACAAGGGAAAAAAGGTGTCTGAAGCAGCAGCTTAAAAACACAAGCATTTTCGTAAATCCTCCTCCCACTTCCAAGATTGTATCAACAAACGAAAGGAGGAGGCAGGAAAAAAACATAAATAGGAGTTTCGCATTGACGGAGTCCCTTTGAACAATTTTCAAAGAGCTCCACTACCTGCTCTCCCATTTGATTTTGTTTTTTCCAGAGTATCTATAGCGTGTTCCTCCACATACCAAAGAATCCACCAGCTTTTCTGAACTGTTCCTTGAAGAAAGCACCCCTGGGTCAGCAGCAACTGCAACAACTCTTCAGATGTCTGCCCAGGACCGTGGCTGTGCCGGGGTCTGTTTGCTCAGTGGACGAGCAATTGCACCTTGATGCTGAAGATCCTGGAGCAATTCCCAGCTCAGCTGCAGGTTTGCAGTGCCTACTTCCCTTCAAGGAAGGGGTTGTCTTCCATCAATAATACTCAGCATGGAGAAGAGCTGAGCCTTTCCCTTGTGTGGGCTCATTAGAAGTGAAAATAAGTAAAAATCTAAAGCATGCAGCAGATTTTGGCAGTTGAAGACATTTAAAGTATCACAGCCCTTTGCTGGATGCCATAACCTTATTTTGAAAGGGTTTCCAGGTACTGACCTATTACACTTAGTGCTCACAAGGACACATAATGCAAGAAGAGTCCCCAAATCCCACCCCAAACAGATTGCACAGATCAAGGAGAAATCACCCCTTAAAATCAGCTGCTTCTGTACCAAACACTTTGTGCACCATCAAAGCAAGGAAATCCTTCTTTTATTAACCCACATCTAAGCCAAGAATTTCCCACACAACCTTTGTGGTGCAAGGGGTCTGCTCCACACTAAAGCCTGGCAGCTGCAGCCTCCTGAAGCAAATTTCAAGGCCAAGGTTGATGCAATGCCTACAGACCTTCCTCTCCATCCTCCAAAATAGAACAGAAAACCAAAAGTCAACCTGCATGAGAGAGGCAGGTCTGGGACCTGCTCAGCTCCTGCTGCTACAGTCAAGTACAAGGGGCAATCAAGTTTTGGATTATGATGGGAAAGCAGAGCTGCATAGACATGAGCACAGACCATAAATAATCGGGAAATAAATCCCACGGATATGGTGACAGCACCCCCCAGACAGATCTTTACAAATTGCCTTTTATAAGTAAATAACATTAGATCAGGGTTTATGGGCCTCCCTGAGCTGGGCATGGGCAGAGTTGTAAATACCACCATGGCATCCATGAGGCAAAAGGCAAATCCATAAGGAATTTCTTGGTGCCCACAGCATGGCTCTGCTTCACAATGGCAGGACAAGGTGGGGAAGAAGAAAGGAGAATGGTCCAGCATCCCCGGGCAGTGGGAAGCCCTGCTGGACAAGGGCATTGTCCATCATGCACAGGGTCATGTAAATATATGTGAATCAGATTCCCACTGTACCTTTGCCATGGGGAATGCACTGGTCGAATCATTCTGCCTCAGTTTCCCACAGTGCTACATGAATAGAGGATGCTGAAGAGCTGTTTAAGTATCTAATTCACTGAAGATGTTTAAGTGCCTTGAAAATTTCTGAAGGAGCTGCTATAGGAAGGCATTAATTTAAATATCTAGTGGCATAGAACATAATGCCAGGCAGATTTTCTTCCATTCTTTTATAATAGCTCAATAATCCTCAAAATAGTTTCATTGTTAATACTCCTGTTGTATATTTTATTAGGGCTTTTTAGATTGTAAAGTAAGGTAAACACTCCACATTTCTTTAACACCTACCAAAGAGCTTCTCAGGAATAATTACCAAATCCCCACAAACACCCGTGGGGGGACCCGTCCTATTCTGAACCGAGCACATCATCCCCTTTTCATCCAGAGCCACCCAAGATCCTCTGAGGCTGAACGGCAGCAAAACTCCTCCCTCTTCCCCCGGATTTCATCACCAGTTTTTGTCTCCTCTCCTTGAAGATCCACCGATTATGGCAAACAAAAGGAGCAGCTCCCCGGCCTCAAGCAGCCCTGCGGAGGCTCCAGAGCTCAGGGTGTTACCAAACAAGTTGTATTTCTTTAGAAAGGAGTCTGTGCAGCAGTGGGGGAAGATGTTGGAAAATTCTTTTAACTTTAGCACAGTAATGTTTGATACCTATATCAATGATTAATATGTACTAGCAGATGTCTTAGTTTTAAGAACAAGGCGTGTGTGTCAGAGCAAAGAACGGGAAGAGAAGTACATTGTGACCTGACCACGTATCTGAGATACTTCTCATTAGAAGATCCAGAACCATAAAAGGGAAATTTGGGGAATGGGATTTCCCGAACAACCACCAAAGACTCTCAAAAGACCCCTACTCATATCCACAGAAGTCCGTGGAAACGATCAGCACATATGCATGTATTCAGGAAACGCAAGAGACACGTGACAGACATGTATCAGTTTCATGAATATGCCCTGCTCTGTTAGGATGCTGAGCGAGCGTTTTGGGTGCTGTTAAAGGCTGTTCAGACCCAAAGAGAGCACAGGGCACATCCCCTTCTCCTCCTGTTCCCTGGGACTGCAAGGCTCCTGATGGTTTTCCATCCATGGATCCCTGGTATATGGCTACTGCTGCATTTACTGCAGACTCCATGACATTCTCTGCACCTGCCATCGCACTCTTTATCCCCGTCCCAAAGACACAGAATGAAATTGCAGAATATCCTGAGCTGGAAGGGACGCACAGGGATCATCAAGTCCAACTCCTGGGCCTGCTCAGGACACCCCAATAATCCCACCCTGTCCCTCAGAGCGCTGTTCAAACACTCCTTGAGCTCTGGCAGCCATGGGGTCATGGAGGATCCCTGTGGCACAAGGGGAGACTAAACCTAAGTGCAAACCTGAGTTTAGCACACCATTATCCTTTTGAAGCAAGTTTTAGCTGTTCATTGCTGCAAGCTGGGATGCCCCGTGGTCAATTCCAGCCAAGATGGTGGTATCTTCCAGGGCAAAGGCTGAGCAGTAAGGACAGAAGAAAAGCTTGGAAAAATGGGTACCATGAATTAGCAAATCATCTCGAACAGCACAGCAATAACCAATGTTACAGCAGCAGAGGAATGAGACGTTCAATTTGTAGGTAAATCTCAGCTTGAGACAGAAAGGAGAAGAAACAAACCAGGTTTACTGGGTTCTCTTGAGGGGAAAAAAAAAAAGAAGAATTACGTTTTCTAAGGTCTACAGTGAAAACCACCCTCCCCTCCAAGAAAATAGACAGAAAGAAAACTGCAAGATCAGCCAGAGTTGCTGATGGAGAGGCCCCAGGGTATAGTCAGTTATTGAAGTTTTGCAACATAAAGCTTAAATTATTTATTATTATTACTTTTTTTTTCCTGGAAAAAGAGAGGAACAAAGCATCTCTCTCCTCAAAAGTTAACAACTGTGCGACATCATCTGCACATTGTCTCCCTGTTTTATCGCCACAGCACAGCGCTGAGCAGATTCCACCCCAGGGCAGACACAAAACCACAGGGCCACGGTTTCTAATTATACCCTCTATTCTCAGGGAAATGGTTTATTTATTAGCTCTTTGAGCTTCCCTTTCATTCATTCTCAGTCCCAGTCCCGGCAGCGAGGGGCTCTCGACAAGAGGAAATTTATTAGGTTTTCTCTCCTCTGCACCTTCCCCACTCCGTGCTCTCCCACCCAGCCTCTCCCTCCTCGGCAGCACCGGCAGCCTCATCACTTTTAATTCAATAACTTGCAGTATAATTACTCCGTAATAACACCATTATCTTAACATTTACTCAGCAGCTGTGATCCCCTAACAGCGAGACGAGGAGGCAGAGGGGATGGGATTCTCCGGGGAGAGCCTTCCTGCAGGAGGCGGACCCCAAAATCGGCCCCGCTGGAGCCGGAGATGCTGCGGCGAGGAAGGAGCGAGGGCTGTGCCTTCAGCCCTGCCCGAGCCCTCCGTTTCCTCTCCTGCCATCAGGACCTGGCAGGTCTTGCCCGTGGAGGAGGGACCGAAGGCTCTGCAATGCCGGGGAAGCCATTTAAACAAACACTGCCCTCCAGAAGGTCCCTAAAAACCCCCGGAATCAGGGAAAGGGATTGAAAATGGGCTGCGCAAGCGGGAAAGGCTCGCTAAGGATACAGCTGTTCTCTATGTGACAGGGAACGGCATTATCTCCTGCAAAGCCCTCTATTTAAATACAAATATTAACCACTGTTACATTAGCCCAGCTATCACTTGCTACAAAGCCCGGGTTTAATTTTTACTCCAGCAACCCAGCACAAAAAGGTTTGCCACATTTCACAACAGCATGCTTGGTAAATAGGGGAAGAAATTCTTCTAAAGCCAGAGACTAAAACTCCAATAACTTGTGCAGCAAATGAGGCGGGGAACAGCCTGTTTATTACCAGCCAAGACCAACTCCGAGCTGACCCAGAAAGGCAGAATTTCAGCCTACAAGCCTTACCCAGCCCTTACAAAGAGCTCAGGTGTTGGCACCTTCTGGTTCCTCGCTGCGGTTTTATTTTCTATGCTGTTTAAACAAACAAGCCCACTGCATATTTAGGCAGAAATGTTCCTACACGCACCAGAGGAAAAGCAAGTTACTACAGCCCCTGCTGAAGGCAGCAGCATTTTGAAGCCCACAAGGTGAGGTCAGGTTCACACAGGTCCCAGGTCCCAAAATCACACCCGAAACTCCACACAAATGCCAGCGCTACAGAATAATTCACCCTCAGATGTATCTGTTTCATACACACGCTGCAGCAAAGGGGTAAACACAGTTTATTTTGATTGATTATCCATCGTGTAAATGCAGAGCTGTAATTCCATCAAGCCATCAAAGCGATTCGGCAATTATATAAATCATGGGAGGAACGTGCAAGGGGTTTGTCGCGAGAAACTCAAAATGGCATTTCCTCGTATTATATTGCTGCATATTGGCTTGTTTTTTAATAATACACGGGCAGATTATTTTGGTTTCAGATTTGTTTACATGCCTCTCATATACCAACTCACTGGGTACTGCTGATGCCAGGTCCTATCAGCATTAATAAGACGTTTTACGCTGTCTTCCACTCCACAGAAAATTTCCAAAGCGAACTGAGACTGAAACGTGTGACAGAAATCACAGCCCAACCCCTCAGAAGAGGCTGAACCTCAATAAGCCAACCCTGTGTCACTCACGCAGAAGAGGAGACTTCCCACTCCGAGGGGATGCTGCAGGATGCTACAGGGAGCTCTTGATACAGCTCAGGTTTCATTATTTATAACGTTATATAAACCCTTTACTACTGAATAGATCTTGAGCGCGGACATAATTATATGTATGTGCATTATCATAATTAAATCTACAATAAAGTAAATCAGACGGTTTATGATGCATTATCTAGAAACTGTTACGGAGTTTTTACACCTATTTAGCTCAAATTTAGTAGCAATGACTACTCCGGCCCCAGGATATTCCCAGTGGAAGAGGCTGGTCTAGGGAGTTCAACTCCCTGTATATTCCTTACTCCTCTCCTACATGACTGGGGCACAGGAGAACCCTTGCAGAGTTTCCTGAAGCTCATCCTCCTCCAGCCCAGAAAAGAGGGAATCCCAAAATCCAGGCAAAAGGCAGCAAATGTGCAACCCCACTGGTGCCAGCAGGCTCAGGCTCTGCTGCAAAGACACATCCCAGCTCCTGGTTAAGGGAAAAATCATTAAGGATTTGCAGGAATTGATGGCCAAACTCTCCTTGCCTTCGATGGGAGCAGATTCCACCTCCGTCCTCTGCTCTCCCAGCCCAGCAGGAAACTGCCCACAGAGAACTCCACTGAAGTCACTGGGACTATTTGCTTACGGTGGTTTTCTTTCTTTAAAGAGAAAAATAAATCCAAGCACTCTGCTTGAATTGTGGGCCTTAAATCAGTATTCACAATCTGACTTTTAGAGTTTTTTTGGGGGAAAAAAAGGAAAGAAAAAGCCATTCTGAGCTGTGGACTGAAAAGCCACCCAAGATAAACCAAAAAAGCACTAAACATTGAGCCATTGAGTGAGAAAAGACTACAACTTTGATGTGACACTTGGCTGTTTGCTGGCACTATAAACTATTGCACACTAAAAAAGTTTGTTAAATGCTCCATAAACTTTAACACATTGCTGAAACACTTTGAACTGAGAATTTTATTTGGCTATCCACAAACCCATGCTCGGTCACAGGCAAAGAACTGCAAACGCATGTTTTCCTCTAGAAATTACAGGCATGTTTTAACTTCTGGAGTTCAAAACAGAGGAATAGAGATGGACTTTAAGACTTCCCTAGGGAGGCACCCACACCACGTCTGTGTTAGGTTAGGAGGAGAGGCAGAAGAGCCTCAAACAGAGATCAAGTCTTTGGGGTTCAACCTTTCTCAGTATCTCTGACCTTTAAATTTTCAGGAAAAAACAACTCCTGGACATCAGGCAGAGCCAGGAGAGCAGTGAAAGCACTAGAAGAGCTCTGCAAATCATGAGGAAAATGGCAGAGTGGAGTCCATGCTTCATCTTTTCTATGTATTTGCCTGAACTTGCATTTCCAGAGCTATTCCAGGAGGTCTAAACCAGGGTACAGTGGAGAAGCAAAATTAATCTCCAAAAAAGATCCCCAAAGTTTTAATATTAATGTCCATTCCTTACCACAGGAAAACAAAACAAAACAAACAAATGAAAAAAACAACCAAACAAAAAAAAACCCCAGCAAGTGTCTTTCTCATGACTTTTGATGGTTTTTTCCCCAGAGCAGGAATGAAGAAAATCACCTCCCCAGAGTGGCAAGGTGTGAAACACAAGTCATCCACTCCCATCACCTTGATCTCCACCAAAATTTCACACTGGACTCCACACACTTTCCAAAGGAATTTTTTGTCCAGCAAAACTTGCTGAAAACCCTAAAATCCCCCAGCTGTCTTAAGCACCATTGGCTTTGCATAAAACCTAAAGCCACTTTTAACATGTCACTCATCTTCCCTATTAAGCCTAATGGAACTTGTGCCGTGGCTCTGTGCTTAGGGATGGCCATGGATTTGGACGAGCCAGCCAGAGACAAACTGGTATCAGCCCCACACTGTGCATCCCACAGGGAGCAGGGGTGCAGGGCACAGGAGGGGACAGCCACATCCTCCCCCACAGCCACACACGGGCTGCTACAATTTCCTCCTGCTTTATAGCGAGCACTTACTGCACGAGGGAGAAGCAGGGAGAGAAATTCATTTTGAATCACAACTATACCTGGGGCTAAATCATTCAGATGGTGCGATTTACACATTCCCACCTCTCAGGGCAGTGCATAAAGCACGGCACAGGCCATCCCTCATGCTGGGATATTGCTCTGGAACGCGCTGTCAGGCGGGTGTTTCATGGCCCACGAGCGAGCTTTGCTGAGAGGAACTGGGAGCTCCACCTCCAGCAGGAGAAATGGACTCCTGGTAATGGACTACAATTCCTTCCCCTCCAGGCAGGCAGTGCTGGAACCATCCAACACGTCAGCCCGGAGGCACCAGTGATTCATCTAGCACCCAAAAGCAGTTGCTTCAGAGGAATTACCTGTCTGGGTGAAGCTTTTCCTTCTCCAAGCCACCACTGCTTGGCAGAGGAGCTGCAGCAGGACTAGATCAGTGTGGTGGGGCAGGGAACACTTGCCAATGGCATCCTGAAGCATCCAAGACACCAAATCTATAAAGAAACGGTGCCAAATAGCCACGTTTTCATCTTCCATTCATACTCAGTGCTCCAGGTACACAGCAGCACTCCCAGAAGAGGATCCAACAGACATGAAAATACAGAGACTGGGGAACAAGGAACCTTCCTGGCCCCCAGGGCCCATCTCCATCAGGACTGGACGCAGCTGGGAAGCCTGGAGCAGCCTGAACCTCAGGGAGTCCCTTCCAACCTGACCCATTCTGACTCTGATTTTTCCTCCTGCCCCTGTGCTTGGGGCTCCAGCCTTCAGCCCTCGTGCAGACACCAGGTCTTGGTTAGTGCCATAATCCTCTGAATCCCAGCAGCTCCCATTTCACAGAACAACACAGCTGTTCACTTCCCAGCTCGCATTTTTACAGTCACTTCTTTCCTCCTCTCCCCCTCCCCCAATTTTTTTGCCTTTTGCTCCTAAAGTTCAAATAAACACATTTGCAGTTGTAACTTTATCCCTTATTTTTCATTCTCCTTTTTTTCAGACCAGTGTTTTAAAGCTTTCTGACCTCAGAAACCCTGCAGACACAAGGCTTCCTGCATGGCCACGGCCCTTGGCCACCACTTTGTTCAACACAGAGAAGAAATCAAAATTCAAAAGGCAGTTCAACAGCCTTGACATTACGGCTCCAGCAACGTGAGGGAAGACAAAAGCTCCCCCAGTCCCATCACTCAAACACTCCTCAGGTGTCTCACGTTTTTCAGTACCTCCCTCATCTCACTCCCAACATTTCCTTCATTACACATGAATTTCCTGCTCCTCCCAGCTTCCAGTTTTCTCAATTTCTGCTGGAAAAGGGGTAAAAAAATCTCCCAGAAGGGCTTATTTTACAACACAAGAGAGAACTCACTGCCTGGCTGGGACTGTGTCTCTGCTGCACAGGGGGAAAGGAGCCGCACGAAGGGTACATCCTACACATTCCATACGTCCTTCCCACTTGGAACAAATCCAGCCCTGAACAAACCCAATGTTTATGACACACACGTGTAGCCCCAAAACATGAATTAAAGGCCTGAACGTGCCTCCTGGAGAGGTGACCTCCCTGCTACAGCGTTTCTAGGAGGCAAAGCCAGCAGACACTAAATCTTCCAGGCAGATTTTACATGCGGATTTGATCCTCAAAACACGGTGCTGGTTGGAGATTGGATTTCACTGTGGCTGTTCCTCGAGGTCCCCATTTTGGCCAAGTCCCGGTGGCCTTCATGGCCATGCCAACCCTCCTACTCTTGCAGGCAGACAAGTGACATTTCCACCCATGCACGGACACTGGGCACAGCGAGCTCTGGGAAAGGTGATCCATCCTGGCAATGTCCCCAGGAGGCTGCTCCTGCACCAGGAAAACCAGCAATTTTCCCCTTTCCAGACCAGGGTATATTGAAACACCTGCCCTGAGGGGAGACTTTTAAAAATCAGGATTTTCTTTCCTACTTCTTCACTCAAAGAGATCAAGAGGGAGATGATACCCCACATCCCCCTCCTGCTGCTCCAGTGGCTCCAAAGTTGGTGATTCCTGGTACAGCTCATTTGATGATGGACAGGGACATGCAAACTACCCAGATCCTGTAACAGAGCGTGGGGAGAGGCTGCTGCTTGCTTCCTTAAGTAAAAGGATAAAGTTTTAATTTAAGCTGATCTCTGGGGAGAGAAGGAGGTTATTGAATCCATAGGAAGCAGCAGGGAATGAACCCAGTGACCCTGAGGCCAGGCACAAGCAATCAGGATTCCCAAGGGTGACAAAGCTGGGGGGACAGATCGGCACCAGATTTGCTGTGGATTTTTTTATATCCCCTGCTCTGGACACACACACACACACATATTTCCCTTTTGCTGCCTCATGGAGCAAACAAAAGTAATTTCTTTGAGAAAACTGGAAAGACTATTTTCTTCCCAACCCTTCCCCCTCTCCGAATCCTCCCCCCTTTGCAGCTTGCAGTGAAGTGCCCCTAATCCCCAAATTCTCTCTCTACCTGCAGCAAGAGCTGAAACCCTACCCGTCCCCTCCCCCAGCCCTCCGACCACACTAATCCATCAAATTCCCTGGCCTTGCAGCCCACCCCCAGCCCCGACAGCAGCAATCCTGGCACCAGATGTCCACTGACAAAGGCAGCTCCAAGCATCAAAAAGCAATTCCCCATCACCCCTGTCCCGATGGGGCCTCGGGCAAGAAGGGAGTTCAAAGCCCAAGAAGCCGAGCAGCATCGGAGCATCCTCCTGCCACTCCACCCCAGGCACAACGAGTGGCCACATCCCTCGCTGGGGACACGGTGACAAAACCCAAACCACGCCTGAGCCCACCAAAGGGTTGCAATTTCCCCTTGTGCATCAGGGATTTAAACCAGGGGTCACTGATGGAAAATAAAGGGGATTTTATTTAAAAAAAAATAATCAAACCCCAAGCAAGACATCTGTGCTCCGTGCACACGATGGGCTGAAGCTGCATTAGCAACGACTTTGTTTAAAGACGACTGTTGCAAACCTCTTCCCGGCATCCTCCTCGCCGCCTGCCAGAAGGATTTTGCTCGCCAAACCATGCTCCAGATTAGCCATCTGGATTATCTGTATTTGCTAAACCCGACCACAAGCCTGGCCTTTAAGACAACACACCCATCTCCAGGGATTTGCTCAGAGACAGAGGTGGAGGGGAGGATAGCTTCCACTCCACACCCTCAGTAACTTTTCAAATGCACTGATTTTTTAGCCTTTCTTCCCTTTTCCTTCAGTTTGGTGCAACTGCTTCCAGGATTCAGGCATGCTATGACATCAGTCTCCTCTCTCAAGTCCCACCGGGCTGTTAACACTCTCAACCCCCATGCTTATTTCACAAATGCAATTCCAAGATTTCCCACATTTGCCACAGAGGAATGGGAGAAGGAACGTGCAGGCAGGCACAGACCATCCCAATGCTGTGCAGGAGGGACAGGCTGGGCGTGCAAAACCCCGAAACCCACCCTCAAAAAGCTTTGTTAATGGAGCTGACCCAAGAGCAACACCCAGGATGAGAGCAACACCCCATTTCTACAATTGATTAATTGCAACAATCAACCTGGTTGGCTTCTGATATGGCTCCAGCTAATGGTTTCCCTCCTCCTTCCCACGCCCAGAGCATCCCTGCGCCACAGGGACAGCCCCTGTAACCCACATTCCACCTCCTCCACAGGCACAAATCCAGGGGAATTTTGAACTGGCATTTTCCCTCTTCCACCCAGTTTAGTGCTGCTGCTACAGCATCGTTTTATTTATGGTATTGCTTTTGTCATTATAACGATCCTACATCAATTCCACATCCCGATTCCCTAACAATACTTGCCGCTTTTATAATAATGAACCCATCTGAATGGCGCAGGTGCCATTATCAGAAAATCTGTTTGTAATAGAACCAACTGTAAAAAGAGGCATTATGCCCAAATGAACTACTCAAGAATTACCATAACCAGGGGCCCTGCCTCAGTTCCCTCAGCTGCAACACTGCTGCTTCCTGCCTGCTCGTAAATAGACAGCAAGTCAAAATTGGCAGGTAAGTCATCCTGTGATTTGGGAGCTGGTGCTAAAACCGAGCACTCTGTGGCTTCATCATACAAATAAAATCTACCTCTGCTCAGATTTAATAAAGAACTTTTAAAATGCACTTGCTAAGTGCTAATGAAAGCACTAATCAGTACACGGAGAAATGGAAACACACTTGTACCATTAACCCCATGAAAGTTATCTGTAAATAGAAAGGAAGGACAGAACAGCTTATTTAAGAATCAAAACTCACCCAAGTGCACACAAGCTCATGCAAAATTAAGCCAGAAATCACTTCAGAAATGGTGTAAGACAAGGAAAAATAAAGGTGGTTCTGTTTGACAGATCTCAGACCTCCATCCCTGCCTCAGCCCGTGCATGTTCACAGCTCCCAGGTGTCTCCTGGCCCAGGAGGTTTCACCTACCACAACATTTATTACCCCTACAGAAGAGTTCTGGAAGGGCAGCAACTCCTTCAAAGAGAGCTTTTCTAGCAGATGTTTCCCCACTGCCAGCATTTGAAACAACACGGCGTCTCACACCTTCCACAGTCCCCAATTTTACCGAATCATTCTTCGCACCCGCAAACGCAGCATGAAATAAATTCAAATGTAACAAGATTACACTTCCCTGGTGCCACAGGACACAAAGCCTTGCACGGGAATAAAATATACCTGGGGTTCCAAATCCCTTCACACAGAGGGCAGAGGATGGCTTGGGGGAGTGGTAATGGGATGAAGTGCCTTTCATCCCCAGGTGAGCGGTTAAAATTCAGCCCAGGTGAGCAGCAGCTACAAAGCTGTTCCCACACAGGGCTGCACAGAAGCCACCGTGGAATGAGGATCAGTGGCTTCCCTCCAGCTCTGCACAGACCAGTGTCAGACAACTTGTCACTCCCACACCTGGCACCGCAGGGCAGCCCCCAAAAAAGCACCAAGGACGGGATTGTGCAACCTCCGTTTTCTCCTTTGCACGTAGCCGGGTGACACCGGCGCGGCTGCTCTTTTTTGGCCTCTGCCCACACAGACGGGGAGGCTGGAGCAGAAATCAGAGATACCAGGTCTATTCCTGGCATCGCTGCCATGGGAGCTGGGCAAGCCTTGCCTCTGCTTCTGCCTCCTCTCTTTTTGGCTGAATGATTCAGCCCATGGAACTTTAGCTCTTTTCACCGGTGGACCCTAAAACTCCTCCCAGCAAGGAGCTGCACATTGCTATCCCACTTTACAGACAAGGAAGCCAGCAGATTGCCATTCCCCCAAAGGCTGTTTTTCTGGCACGCTCCTTAGAGATTAAATCTAGTGAAATAGCTTTGCTGTACAAGAATCTGTACCCACAGGGCAGATTCAACAGTCAGGGTAAAGAGGGTGTTCGAAACTTGCTGTGATCAAGGTTAAGAAACATAATAAAACACCATATCCTGCTCTTCCAGCTCTTCAGGGTAATGAGGGATTTCCTCATATATCTACTGCAACTGTCACCTTTGCAGGAATTTAGTACCTGATACTAAATTCACTCTCTGTCTGCACACTGAGCCTTCAGACGGTTTATTTTGGTACCTCCACCTCCCAACAAACCGATACGGATCTCTTCCAAGTCAAAAGTATAATTGGGCCTTCTCTGGTTTCAATGCCTTTGATAAATCCCTGCTTTGGCTGCAGGAGGAGGCTGCCGAGCAGCCAGAGAGCAGAGCAGGAGCCCCAACATTCCCCCTCTCCCTGGAATCCACTCTGAGCGGCAAGAAAGATTTGGAAGAAGCGTCCACACTTCTCCTGGGGCTTATGTACCTCTTCCTGCACGAGGGATCAGCGACACACTCCCATGATGATAAAAGAAAACGATCCCTTCCCTCCTCCCTGGCTGGTTCTCGGGGCAGGAACGTGAGAGGGTGGCGAGTGTTGTGATTTCCACCCCAGGGCTGCAAGGAGGGAAGCGCAGCCGCGGAGCTGCGTCCTGGTGCAGACCCCTCCTCCAGCTCATCCCACCTCACTGAGCCAGCCAAGCCAGCCTTGCTGCCGCCTCCAGCCCACATCCCAACACACTCCTCCGCAAGGAGGGAGCGAGAGGGCGGCCTGAAAGGCTCCAACCCCCTCCAGCCACTCCTGACGTTAGAGAAAACGCAAATCATGAAGGAACTGTTAAAACAGCCTGATTCACTCAAACACGCATTTTTCATGTCTTCCTTTCTCATGGAAAAAACCCACCAAACAAGCCTCAACCAACAGCAAAAGTGTGCAAATAAATGTAATATCGGGCCTCAAAATACCAGGGCTCACAGGCACATCTGAGCCAGGCGCAGCCTGGCCAAGGGCTACAGCCACACACTGACCAACACTGAGACGGTACTAGAGGAGGAAAATGTCTCAGTGCAGGTGGTTTGTTATTCTCAGAAAGCCTCCTCCCAGCAGATGTTCCTCTGTTCCATGTGTGGCAACCCCAGCAAGCTTGATTTTGTGATTTTTCCTCCTCTAAGTGACGTTTTCAGGAAAAGGGAAATGAAAGGATAACATGATGCAGCTATACAAAGCACAGGCTAGAGAATCCTCTTTCATTTTTTTAGGAGAAGAACCACCATGTTAATGTTAGAAACCACTTTTCATATATAGTAATGATCAGCTTAATCTTTACACTTTTCTCCTTAACTGCAGGAGAGTTCTCCACCAACGAACAATATAAATTTAAATTTAATTTCAACTGTTCCTATAACTGCCTCGAGCCAGACCAACTGCTGTGAACTCAAGCCAGAGCCTTGACATAAAAGTTACCTGAAACAGAAAAGTTCTTTGCTTTTGCCAAAGTGAGAAAAAAATAATCAAGTGATAAAATGTGGTTATTTCTCAGGAAAGTTCCAGCTACACAATTCTCATAGCAAAATGGAGCTTCTTTTTTATCCCCTTAAGGTTTCTAAAATTACACATTTTAGACAAATCTGCATCTTGAGCTTGAGCAGTAGCCTAATAACTAGCAAACAAGTCATGTAAAGCTGAAAAAATGAGTTATATTTTAATCCTGGGAACGGAGCACAGAACTTGGGCAATGTTTACAGCGAATAAATGCTGTCCTTACTTAAAGGCTCAGAGCCCGTGTCCTGCCCCGAGAGCATCGGCGACTGCTGCGGCCCCGGGCTGCCTTGAACTCATTAAAAAATAAAAGGCATTTCCAGTACGGAAAGAAAACACGTAGTAACAGGGGTAACTTGGGGAAGAGGGCGAGCTGGAGAGCTGCTCCTTTGCAGGGCAGGCGAGCGCCCCAGCACAGACCGGCGATGCTGGATGTGGCTTTTACATTTTTCCCCTTGTTCTGCAGCAAAAAGCTCCTGTGAGCCGCTGGCTGGGGAGAAAGGGGGGGAGAGGGATGGGGAGAGGGGATGGAGGAAGGGAGAGGGAAGGGGAGAGAAGGGAAGAGGGAAGGGGTGAGGGATGGGGAGTGGGATGGGGAGAGGGGAGAGGAGAGAGAAGGGAAGGGGGTGAGGGATGGGAAGAGAGAAGGGGTGAGGGATGGATGGGGAGAAGGGAAGAGGGAAGGGGAGAGGAGACAGAGGAGGGGAGAGGGAAGGGGAGAGGGAAGGGAAGAGGGCAGGGGGGCAGGAGGCCCCTTCCCATCCCTTGCCATCCCCTCCCAAGCTCCCGGCCCTCGCTCCACGCTCCCCCCTCAGCAGGTACCGCCCGACCCGGGGACCCGCCCGAGCCCCCCCGACCCCCGGCCGCTCCCCTGCCCGGCGAGGGCGGGCGGGGACAGCTTCCCTGGTCACGAACAGGTTAAATAATGTTTAATCTCACCGCTCCCCTCGGCGCTCCGTGCCGCGGCGCTCGGGCCCGGCGGCCCCACCGAGCCCGGGAGCGGCGGCGGGGCCGGCCCGG
>JAWWEW010000079.1:310427-369151 GCA_035583185.1 Anabacerthia variegaticeps | reverse complement strand
GGGGCCGGCCCGGCCGGGCGGGGCGGGGCGGGCGGGGCGGGGCGGGAGGGGATGGGGGCGATGGGATGGGGGTAATGGGGGGCTGAGGGGATGGGGGTAATGGGGGGCTGAGGGGCGATGGGGCTGGGGGCTAATGGGGGGTAATGGGGGGCTGAGGGGCGATGGAGGGAGCGGCAGGGCAGGGGGAGCCCCGGCGGTGGGGCAGGGCCGGCCGTGAGGGGGCAGAGCCGGCCGTGAGGGGGCAGAGCCGCACTGAGGCCCCCCGTGCCCCCCGGGCTGCCCCCTGAGGGCGCCCCTGCCCGGCCCGGCCCGGCCCGGGGGTCGCTGAGGGTCACCCCGAGCCGGCCCCCCCAGCTCCGTCAGACCCTCTGAGGCCTGACCCCATCTGAGCCCTCGGGGGTCCGTCCCCACCCCAGAGCCCCTGGGGTCTGTCCCCGGAGCCCTCTGGGGTCTGTCCCCCACCCCAGACCCTCAGGGGTCCCCTCACACACCTCCTGTTCCACAGCAATCCCCAAAACCAAAGGAGAAGCCCCTCGCTGTGCCGTGCTGGGAGCACCCGCGGGTCCCGCAGCATCCCAGCCGCTCCAGCCGGGAGGGACACTGGGATAACCCCTGCCTTGGGATTTTTGACAGGATTGGGCCATACAAAGCCCGACACCACTCACCCTTTCCACCTTGTGCCCGGCTCTGTGATGAGATAAACTCTCACCTCTAAAAACACTAAAAACTCAAGGAAATAAAACCATCAACAAAAGCCACAACCTTCTTCATTTATTTTTCATGGCGCTGCACAGCCGTGCTGAGCTCTCGCAGCCATCTGTAAAAGGAGAAGGTAATTCCTAGCCCGAGGACTTTAGAGTTTAAATAAGATATAAACGCAGCGTGAGAGGACGGCGAAGAGAAGGGCGAGAAGGGGTGTGCAACAAAAGGGTTTCTTCACACCGAGATTAGAACATCACCATTGCAACATATACGCCTTTGCATCGACCCTATATAGGATTTCAGCACCGCTCTGTTATCTCTGGGCAGGAACAAAACACTCTGTACTTGTTCTTTTCCAAACCGTACCAAAAAGTTGGAACTAACCAGAAAATAAAAAAAACCCCAACAACAAAATTCCTTCTCTCTCCTCCCCTCTCGATTTTGCCTGATTTTTTTTTCTTTTCCACACAGAGAGATATTTTGCTGGGCTTTTTCTTTTTATTTGAAAGCTCGGGGTTGAAAACCCTGGGTCATTTGGGAATTCTCGGAGCCAGCGAGCGAAGCGGGGCCGAGCACAGAGAGGTTCTTGGCAGGCCCCGACACGGAGAGGGCTGTGCTGGAGCACGGACGAGGGGGGGCAGGGGGGCAAAAGAGGCCACATACATTTTTAGAAGAAAAAAAATAAAAAAGAGAAGGAAAAAAAAAGCAAAAGCGTCCCTGCGGCCTGCCTGGCGCACACGCCAGCTCTGGGGGCTGGGAGCGGGGGAGCGCGGGGAGGAGAAAGGCTGGGTGGATGGAAGTGAGGATCCAGATTGAAAACAGATGGGGTTTTTCTTGCCAACCTGACATCCGAGACCGCGGGAGGCGGGCTGAAACTTTCCTGGGAGGGGCTGGCAGCCAAGAGATATGGTGGGGGGCCCCCCAAAAAAGAATCCCAGCTCAGTTTAAATTCCCTTCTTGTTCCTTCTTGCTGGGGCTCTGGGGTCGGGGGAGAGGAGCCCGCTGGAGCTGGGCTGTTTTGAGGGGTTTGATTTTACCACTGAGTGTCTGATTCATCTGTTCCCGCCTGCTGGAGCTCAGCCCAGCCTGGCAGTCAATACTTGCCCTAGGAGACATTTTAGGGGCATTCTGCACCCAAGCGGGACCCTCCGCGTCTGCTCCCGAGGGAAACCCACGGATGGAAGGGGCCCTGCACACACCTTCGCCCCTCCTGCAGCTGCACACAGGCCACAACCTCCACCCAGACGTGATGCAGTGTGGCTCCAAAGGTCCACGTTTCCATGGAAAAAGGCACCCTGAAACCTTGGAGGACCTCACACCTCTTGGCATAGCCCTGGGCACCTCAGCTGGCAGCCTCCAGCAGCCCAAGCTGCCCAGGTTTAAGAAGTCCAGGATTAAGGACATGAAGGTGTTGGAGCATGTCCAGAGAAAGGCAATGGAGCTGAGGAAGGGTCTGGAGCACAAGTCTGATGAGAAGCAGCTGAAGGAGCTGGGGGGGCTCAACCTGGAGAAAAGGAGGTTCAGGGGGGACCTTCTCACTCTCTGCAAGTCCCTGACAAGAGGAGTGGGGGCTGTCTCTTCTCCCAGGTAACAACCATTAGGACAAGCAGAAATGGTTCCAAGTTGCCCCTGGGGAGGTTTATGTTGGATATTGGGAAAATTTCTTCACCAAAAGGATGGTCAGGCACTGGCACAGCTGCCCGGGGCAGAGGTGGAGTCCCCATCCCTGGAAGGATTTAAAAACCCTGTGGCTGTGGCACTTGGGGACACGGGTTAGCGGTGGCCTTGGCAGTGCTGGGGGAATGGCTGGACTTGATGATCTTAGAGGGCTTTTCCAACCTCAACAATTCAATGATTCTAAACTGCAAACAAATGATACAAGAGCCCCAAAGTGACTTAGTGGTGATTCACCCAGGAGTAAATTTGTGGCTGTCCTGAGGCAGGGCCGCTCCGGGTCAAACCTCCCACGTCACCCTCCATCCACACACCCCACGGCTCAGCAGCCGGTGCAAACCCCAGCAGAGGCGGCAGAGGGGTCCCTGGTGACACAGTGGACACACAAGTCCACATGCAAAGGGGGATTTTTTACCCATTTTGGGATAAAAATCACTGCAGGACCGCAAACGACTCAGTGCGCACAACCCAGCACCCAACACACATCAAGGGACTGGCACTGCCACCCCCCTGGCAGAACACGGGTCTGGCAGGGACGTGGGGTCCATGGCCCCCCCCAGGATTTCACAGCTACTTTACAAACCAGAAACAAAAAGTTAATGGTGCGGGCTTGACCACATATTTTCCAGGGGCTCTGGGAGACCAGCTCTCCGCAAGCCGGCTAACACACACTCTTTTCATTCAGAGCTTTAAATACCCAATTGTGTCTGTTTTCAGCACGCTCATTTTTAGCATTTTAATGATACGGTCCCCAGCTCTCGCCCTCCTTGGATTGGCCCCAGCGTGGGGGTTTTTCTCTTTTTTTTCCCTCTTTCTTCCCCCCCCTTCTTTTTAACATCTTGCAGAGTGAGAGGGGAAAAGGAAGGGGGTTAGCAAGAGGTCACACATTTCTCCTAACCCAAGTGTTTTTCCAGCAGGCAGGGGGTCCTGCCAGGGACAAAGACAAACCAGCCCCTTTGGCTGCGTGTTGGCTGCAAGTGCTGCACCTTCTGGGTCCTGGGCGCGGGTGGGATGGGCGCGCTGCCCTCGGCAGAGCAGTCTGGGAAGGTGCTCCATCCAAGGGCACTTCCCACGAAAGACAACAGGCAGCAGTGCCCATCCCCACACCCTGGCACGGCCAAAACCTCCTCACCACAACCAGCCCTGGAAGAAAGGGTTTGGGGTTTTCCACTGCAATCGTTTTGCCTTCTTCCCCTGTGGCTGGACCTTCCCCTGGGCCCCAGTGGCAGGATTTGGCTTGGCTGCACTGCTTTCCTTGTGGACAGGCAGAAGATCCCATCTGCAAGCAGGAGCTGGCACAGAGCAGGGGTCAGAATGCCTGTTCCCACACCAGCTCCCTGGGTCACACCCAGGGGTCTCAATGTCTCCCCATTCATACCCTTGGCTCTGCTTTTCACACTGGAAAACCTCAAAGAGGCTTCAAACATGTTAGAGCAGAGTTCACACATGGCATTGGAAACACCAGGGAGCCCTGAGACACAAAGGCACCATGGAAGCCCCAAACTCCAACACCCGGAGCTGCCCCAGGAGCCTCCAGGGCTTTCCTGGACATGGCACCACACAGTTCTACCTCCCTGGCACAAATTCAACATCAACCAACACAGCAGCTGCCAATTTCATCATCCCAGAATGGCTTGAGTTGGAAAGGTCCTTAAAGCTCATCTCATTCCACCCCTTTTCCATGGGTAGGAACAACTTCCATTAGACTGGGTTGCTCTCAGTGTCATCCAACCGGGCTCTGAACACTTCCAGGGATGAGGAAACCACAGCTTCTCTGGGCAACCTGTTCCTGTGGCTCTTCCCTCTCACAGCGAAGCAAATTGTCAGCAGCAAAACCAACTCCAGCTTTGCCACCGCCCCTGAAGCCACCCCTGTGCCTAGGGAAGGCTGCTGGCTTGGCCCCGGGTACAAGGGGATCAGGTTGGCTTTGCATCCCAGGCAGCCTTCACTGCACTGACACAGCAAAGCTGCTTTGGGTCCAGGGCCAGCTTCAGCATCAACACCCAGCCCTGCTCCTAAAGCTGCTGGAGCACCCAGTGCACACCATGGAGAGAGCCAAGGAGGCAGCAGGAGACTCATGGCTGCACGTGAGAAACCAAACATGTGGGTTCTACCTCCATCCCTTGGCAAACATCCACACTCCCCCCTTCCCCAAGCACACTCAGCCCTACTTACTCTTACACATGCTGCTGTGACCCAGCTCCCGTGACCCCACCACGAGGGACATCCTTTCCTCCTGTCCCCACATCACCACCCTGTGTTGTCCCCATCCCCTCTCCCCTATCCCCACACACACCATGTCCCTATTAACCACCTTCACTGGGTGCTTCAGCATCAGCCGGTTGGAGGGTTTTTATTTTTTTTCCCGCCAAGTAATATCGAAATGATATTTATTAAATTTGCTCTCTAAGTCCCTCAATCTGCTCCATAATACAGTGAATCTGCGAGGTGGTTTCACTGATCCCGCCTCAATGAGACCAGATTAACACAGATGATCCCGGCTTTGCGGCTCCCTCGGCCCAGGGAGGGTCAGAGGTTGTGCAGAAAGGCAAAACCCGCTGGCAGCGTGGAGCCGGGGAAACCACGTGGCCTTGGAAAATGATTCCCGAGGTTAATTCCAGGTGGGAAGGAGGGAGCGCTCAGCGTGGATGGAAAACCCGTTTGGCTCCGTATTTCGGCCTCTCTTGCTCTTATCTCCCTCCTTGAGAGCATTGATTGCACCTGCCCCCACCCTGCTCCCCAGCAAGACGCCCATTAAATCTCAAATCAGCTCCAGAAAGGTTCATCAGATCCATTATCTCTGCATTCAGCTAAATTATGAAAATCATTAAGATAAGGAGGCATGGAGCCTATTAGTTTCCTGGAGAGGATGCTTTACAATTTTTTTTCCCTTCTGCTTCCACATTTAATTACCTTAAGTTTCACAGTATTTAATTCCATTTATTAAACCTTTAATACATAAAAACAAAACAACAATAAAGCCCACTGCTGGTTGCCTTTTGGGAGGGGGCAGAGCCAGGTTTGGAGCAGCCCCTGCCCCCCATCCCTTTCCCCACCTGGGTTGTGGAGAGGATCGAAGCGATCCTCCACCCATGCATGGTCACTGGCAGCTGAGCTGGAGCTGTGCTCATCGGGGATGCATCCACTAATTAAAAAATTAAGGATGTGGCCTGGAGTCTACGCAAAGGGAAAATGAGCAGCGCCAGCCCAAGGTCCTCCTGTGGGCTCCCCCACGTCAGGCTGGTCCCTGAGCTGGCTGCCAGGAGCTCTGAATAACCCGGAGGGATGACACAGAAACCAGCAGGATGGTGGAAACCCTGTTGGTTATTTTCTACAATCACAGAAACACAGTTACTCTGCAATGCCCCCACGCCCAGAAAGCCCCAGCAGGGACAGTACTCCTACAGGTACACACAGGGATGGATCCACGTTCTGTTATTTGGGTTACTTTCTTGGACAGATGCCATTTTAGGACACGATAAAAAACCTATGGAAAGAGCCAACCCCCCATGTGCTCCAAGCAAGGTCAATCTGAAGCATTAGCTGCTCGCTGGCTGCATTTTGTCTTCTCAGAGATGCCATTTAGCAACCCTGGCTCCTATTAGAGCAGCATCTAAACCCCCTTATCCTGTAATGCTGAACAGGCCATAACCCTCACGCTGGTTTATCTCTGCCACCTAAACAGGACAGAGACCAAAGAGTGAAAACAAAACCAGAGGCACAGCTGGGGAAGAGCTGGGCACAGGGTCACCAACTGTGCCATGCACAGGGGAAGATGCCAAGCCCAGCTGGTGCCCAAGCCGAGCTCACCAAGAGCACAGAGTCTGCTGATCCACTCCCTGTGAGCACACAATTACAGACCCACACACAGCATCTCCAAACACCTTCCTGCAGGAGAT
Organism: Anabacerthia variegaticeps; assembly: GCA_035583185.1. Classification (NCBI taxonomy): domain Eukaryota; kingdom Metazoa; phylum Chordata; class Aves; order Passeriformes; family Furnariidae; genus Anabacerthia; species Anabacerthia variegaticeps. Next base: position 362,876 of record JAWWEW010000079.1, on the reverse strand, counting down.
TTCAACATTTGGACAACTTATGGATCACTGAAACTTTTTTTGAGAAGCTGGAGACATTGATGGAGCACCTTGAGCCAGGCCTAAGTTTTCAAAGACCAGGTTGGATGGGACTTTGAGCAACCTGGTCTAGTGGAAGGTGTCCCTGCACATGGCAGGGGGGTGGAATGAGATGATCTTTAACGTCCCTTCCAACCCAAACTGTTCTGTGATTCCATAATTCAGACACTTCTCTCCAGAACTTGCACAGCATGGTGTGCAAACTCTGCTGCCTCCAAGGCCTATCCCATCATGCATCCAAACAGGGCCCCACAGCTCCAAGCAGCACAGTTTCTTCCCATCGACATCTTTTACAGGATCAAACCTCAAACTTGGCCTGTATTTTGCATTTGGTTTTTAAATCACGAATCACTCTGGAAAAGTAGCACCAGGAAGAAAAAAACAACTTGCTAAACTGTTCCCCAGCAGCATATCCACAGACTTTAATATAAAAAAGCTGCTGCTAATTTAAAAAACAAATGTTTAAGCAATCAAGCATGTTTATTTAATTTGTCTTTTCTGTGCCAGAGAAGGGCTGGGCCGCTCACAGCGGCTGCCACACGACAGTATGGAGAGTGTTTGTGGTGAGGTCCCTGCAGGTTGAGATGGGGACAGCTGGAAACCCCAACACAACCCACCCCTTGAAGGGGAGCTTGGAGAGCATCCCTTGGGATAGTCCAGCCTCAGACCCACCACCCTGATAGAGACAAGACTGAGGATTCAACCCATTGCTTGCATCCAGCATGAACTGGATCATAGAATCATGGAATGGTTTGGGTTGGAGGGACCTTAAAGACCACCTAGCTCCCACCCCCCTGCCATGGACAGGGTCACTTTCCACCAGAACAGGTATCTCAGAGCTCCATCCAACCTGGCCTTCAGCATTTCCAGGGATGGGTCACTCCTGGATGACGGGCATCCCCGTCACCTCCCTCCTCCTCCAAGAGCAGTGAAGTTTCAGTTCATTTGCCATCACTGCAGACCAATGTTTTTTTCACTGAACAGACCATGTGTTGCTCTGCTTGCAAAAAGGGTGCAGGATCCACAGAGACAGGTACAGGGGAACCCAGAGCCCCAAAATGAACCCAAGTGGAAAGGGGCAGCTGCCTCACCATGGTGAGACACTGTTGACAGCGGGTCCTTTCCACCGATGGGCCCACAGGACAGCAGCAGCTTAAAAACACAACTTGCACTCTGTTTAATTTAAATGCTCTGAACTCAGATCAACTCTTGGTTTAAATATTCATGGGTGCTGTGACAGGACCCGTGAGACATGTGGCAAGTGGGCCGGGAGCTCCATCCACCACTGTGGATCAGACCTGCAGCTCAAGGGCCACTTTGTACCACCTCACAGTCCCCATCCACAGAGCCTGAATCTCTTATGGCAACAGTAAGCTCCAAAGGGACTTTCCCCCTCTGTTTCCCAAACCCTCACCAGCAGTGAGCTAAATCCAGATCTGCTCTTCACACCCACCCACGGGCTGGGGCAACCAGTAAAGGTTCATTAGCAGGAGGAGCCGCGTTCGCCTTGCTTTGAACATGAAAACAGCTCAGAGAGGGGGATTTTGTGGGGGAGGAGAATATTCATCACAGAAAACCACCCAAAACATGGAGTGGCAAACAGTGCCTTCAGCCTCCCTGATGCCAAAAGGGCTCCCGTGGATGAGGTTAAGGATAGGGCATTATGCAAAATGGTGGGGGAGAAAGGTTTTTCTTCTCGAGTCATCTCTCAAGACACCTCTGCTCACTTAAGGTGCAGGGTGTGAATGTTCACCTGCTCAGCTTTCCCTCTGGCCTCCACACCTGAGTATTTGGGGTTGGCTCCTACTCTCAGGGCTGCTTAACCTGCTGTTTACATGGTTAATGCTCCTCTGAGGCAATGCAAGACACAGCACCAGACCAGTAAACAAACAGCCCTGTTTCCCAGCTGGACAAACCCAAATCTCTCTTGATGTGAGACCTGTCACTCTTACCACCTCTGGCACAAAATATTCCTGAAAAGACTTGGCCGGGATGAAAGTTTGAAGGAAACCCAATGGCAGCAGTGTGAAGGCAGCCCCCCAACACTGCAAATGCTTTTGGTGAACCTTTGGAGGGCAAACAGAGAGCAGCCAACAGCCCCCAGGAGCCAGTCAATGTTGGCTGCTCCTTTGAGCAGGCTCTCAATAACCCAAGGAAAGCTTCATCTTCCCAAGTTCATGGCTGTCATGTGAAAACTTCATGGATTCACAAAGTCCTGGGCTCCTAATGAAGGATGGCCCTGTGTGTGCACATTTCACAGATGGGAAAGTTCAGGAAGGAACTGAAAAAATGATGCCACTTGGTCTGCAGCAAAGCAAAGAACTGAGCCTGCTCCCAACCATCCCTCCTCCAACAGCCACCACCACCCACAGTGGTTTTCACTGGGCACAGTTCCTGAAAAGCCTCTAAAGGCCCAAACCCACCAAGAAATGAGCAACGATCCCAAGACAGAGACCCTATGGATAATCCAGATTTCTCATTGATCCCAAAACACCTAAAAGAACCCAATTCTCAGAGCACAAGCAAGTCCCCAGAGAGGTTGGAGAGCCCTGTGCTGCTCTTCTCAATGCTAGGAAAGCTCAGACCTGGACAGCAGATCAGTATCTCCTTTCCCACCACAGCACTTCCAGGAACAGCGATGCCTTGGAGAGGGAGCCAGAAGCACAGGCATGAGCAAACCCTTCAGAAGTAGGAACTCAATTTTGCCCATCATTATCATTGGCTTTAACAAATTGCTCCTGGGGATGGCAGGTACTTTATTAATTTTTCCCTCATGCAGCATCCAGGATGATTGAGGAAATCCACTGGCCTGTTGATTTGTTTGTCTCCCTGGCCCAAAATAACTCACTGTTTATTTTTAAACAGCAGGATGCATCAAATCCTCACATCGAGGTGGTGGAGCTGGGAGGAGATGCCACACACATCCATGGGACCAGCACCTGGGCTGAAGGTTTCCACTCCATTCTCTGCATTGGGAAAAAGCCTAGTCCAAGTCTCCCAGCTACACTTTATATACAGGAAAACTGAAAAGGGGATTTTTCACGCCATCAGGTCTCTTCCAGCAGCCACGTTCCTGATGGATTCCCTGCCTGCCATGCCTGAGCTTTGGTCTGCTTGAAGCCCAGGGAGGGTTTGGGCACCTCAGCCTCAAACACAGCCCCTGGCCTTGGACTTTGTTGTGTGCTCCTGATGCTCCAGGTGGTGGGGATCTTCTGGGTGATATTAGGACAGAAAAAACCGCAACGTGCATGGCAGCAACCAAATCGTCACAGAAGATGCTTCTCTCTCTAACAGGTCTCACAGAAAAGCACAACCACGGGAGACCCCAGGCAGTGGTTCGTGGTGCTGCAGCACCTTACTGAGTCCTCCAACACCCTGCCAAGACCTGAGCAAGACACTTGCCATGAGCTCAAGCTGTCCTGGAGCCCTCTGGGTTGGCAGCAAGCTGGGGCCAGCTGAGGTGCCCACATCCCTCTCAGAACTGAAGCTCCTCTCCTGTCCCAATGGCTGTGGTTTCTCGTGTGGGAGGATTCAGGATGCGCTGTTTGCCCTCCTGTGGGATTTCTCCAAGCAGCAGCTGATGCACAAGGACTCGTGCAACCAAAATCCAATCAGCCCTCCTGAGGAAACACCACTGGGGTTCTCAGCTGGGTGTTTTGGTGGTGGTCTCCTGGGGGGCTGCGTGGGCAGGAGGGAGCACCCAGTCCAAGGACATCCACAGGATGGGACATCTTCTGCACAGCTCGGCTTCGTAACATCCCCATGGAAGGGGTTTCTCAACTCACACAACCCCAGCAGAAATCACGCAAGGCAGCTTTGCTGTCCCCATGCTGTAGGCCCCTACAGACGACCTTTATTTGTGTTTTTTTGAACACCATCTCCATTCTTTGTGGTTACTGAGACTGTTTTCCATATGAGCAGCACTAGAGAGTCTTCCAGAGCCTGCAGCCATCCCACACTGGAGCCTGCTGAGCAGCCAAGCGAGACCTGCAAAACCCCAACGCTGGCTGGAAGCTGCCATGAGGACCACGTGGGCAGTAATGGATCTACCAAGGGCTGAGCACAAAGGCACTGCAGGGGAAAGGCGAGGCTCGGGAACATGGCACAGGCAGAAGGAGCTGCAGCAGGATTTGCCACAGCCGAAGGGAGGCAGGGACAAAGAGTGGGACCAGCAGCTCCAACACCACCAGCAGCCCTGGGCTGGTGCAGGTCCCCAAAACCTAAAGGCAGCCCTTGGGCAGGGAGCTGGCTTTCCACAGGGAGCTGGCTCTCCCCACATATGCTCCTTCATGGAAAGCCTTCTTTGTTTTCTTTCTTTCTTAGAATAAAAGAAAATGAGAGGGAAATGAGTGTGCAGTTTTCAGGGACCTAGGACTTCCCATGCCCACCACCAGAGCAAGGCTAAACTGCATTAAGTCTGAACAGAGCTCTCCAACACAGCTTGAAAGCAGGAGGAATGACCTCCTCCTGCACGCTCATTTCCTCCTGCTCCTTAGGGACAGCCGAAGGGACCCGGGGGTGCATCTCCTACGTGCCTACACACACCATAAATAGCATGATACCCACGTGTTATTGAAAAACAGGTCCTGTGCAACTGCCCATGCCATGTGGAGTCTGCGGGGCCGTGGCACAGGTTGGTGCCTGCCTGCCCCCCCAGCGGGCCCTGCTCTGTGCAAACACGCCGGGCTCGTGCCCAGCCCCGCAGCTCCCCCTGCACTGCCCTGTGCAAACACGCCCGGGTGTGGGGCTGCACTGACAGGGCATTTACAAGGGAAGGCTCCTGGGACACCTCACAGCACCCTCCAGGACCTAAAGGGGCTCCAGCAGAGCTGGAGAGGGACTTGGGATGAGGGCATGGAATGACAGGACAACAGAGAATGGTTTCCCACTGCCAGAGGGCAGGGTTAGATGGGATATTTGGAGAAATTCCTCCCTGTGAGGGTGAGCAGGCCCTGGCAAAGGTTGCCCAGAGAAGTTGGGGCTGCCCCATCCTTGGAAGTGTCCAAGGCCAGGTTGGAGCAACCTGGGCTAGTGGAAGGTGTCCCTGCCCATAGCAGGGGGTTGAAACAAGATGGTTTTTAATGTCTATTCCAACCCAAACCGTTCTGTGACTCCATGACTGATCTTGCTTTTCCACTGTAGCACACTGAGGCAAACCAGTTGATGGAAGCAGCTACAGACTCCACTTTCTTGGCTCAGGAGAGAGAATCAGCAATTGCCACTGGGACCAGGCTGGGCTGCAGCACCAGTAACTCAGCTGTCCCATGCCTGATGCAAAGTCCTATCTCTTCCAAAAAGGCCTTCAGAAATGCACTGCTCAAAATGCAGCAAATATCACACACTGCTGCTGTCACCACTCCTCCTCGTGTCCCAGACACACTTTTCCTCCTCTTCCCACTGTCCCATCAGCTCCCAGCTGCAGAGAGGCCCTGCCAGCTGACGGATGAATCTTCAGGTTAACAAATCCAATTTGTTGGAGAGACAAAAAGCCAAAGCATTTCATTTCTGCCGGCTCTTACTTCATGAAATTGCTCAGACATTCAAGATGTGAAATGTCACCGTGTCACTTGGTGGCAGCTGAGGGCACGGAGCTGAAAAGGTTGGGAGAAGCTCTCCGAGAGCCACCCCTGCACAGTCTGAAGGGAAGGGGAACAGGGCAGATGGGGCCACTGTCATTGCTGGGGACTAGGACACCACCAGCCCACACATAGTCCAGACACAAACCCAGTGCTCCCAGTCCCATCAGCTCTCAGCAGAGCACAGAGGGATGTTAACGTCCAGCACCAGAGCCCAAGCACTCACTCACAATTGCAAACAACCCCCTTTTGCTCTCCTTGACCCCCCAAGCCCCCTCACATTTCCCTGAGCTTGAATGAACAAAGCCAAGGAGGTCTCCCCAAAGCCCCTCGGGGTATTTCCCACCAGTGTTTGACACAGTGGCAGCGATACAAGCATGGCAGAGCCACCTGTGTCCTACCAGGAGCAGACAAAGCTCTGGGCATGGGCCAGTGCATCATGGAGCAGGGCTTTGCCATGTCCTCTGCCTCCCCTGAGCTGGGTCTCAGAGCAGGGATGTGCACAAGGGTTCTGCTGTTATCCCATGAGCAGTGCTCAGCACACCCTTCCTCCAAAGAGGCACCCAAAAGCTGTGTCAGCACAGCACGGGGCGGTCACAGAGGCCACAGGCACAGACAGGGCTGCGCTCCCTGCCGGGACGTGCCGCAGGCACTGCGGCTGCTGGGCACCCCTCCAGCCCAGAGGGAACCCGAGACCTGCCCTCATGGCTGAATTTACTGCTGGGAACATGCAGTTACAGCCCAGTGATGTCAAGGTGAGGCAGAACAGGACACCCCACAGCACAGGGCCCAGCTATGCGGGGTATGGAGAGCCTGGAAATGAAAGCCGTCGGTGTCTGTGCCCAGGGACACCGAGCCCTGTGGGCAGCTTTGCTGCAGACACTGCTCTGGCTGAGGGTTTAACTGCAGGAGTTTGGGGAGAAGATGAGCTGCTGCAGAGTTCTGTGTCAGCCCAAGCACTACCATGGGGCTGGAGCCTCCCAAATATCAAAAGGCTGAATCTGACCCAAAAAGCACCTCTGCTCATACATCCTTGTGGGGTCCTTCCAACTCAGGATATTCTAGGATTCCATGGCCAAAGGTAGCTCTGTACCACACTCTCCTGCTCCCATTATCCACATCCAGAGGCTGTGGCTACAAGCAAAGCCAGGAGATGCACATACAGATGGAACAGACAGCACTCCATGTGATGCCATCGCTTTCAGCGCTGCCTTGATGAGGGCACTGAGCAGCACAGCCATCTTGTGACTTCAAAAAGCTCAAGCCCAGCAATTATTTACATAGGCAAGATTTCACAATATGAGGGCTTTTCCCTCCTAAAGGACTACTCAGAAAAAAGTGGTTTTAAAATAAAGTGACTTCCAAGGAAAAATCCAAGTTGAAAGCCTTGCTTTGATTTTATTTTAAGATTAAAGCTCTCTGCAGAGTGTTCCGGGGCCTGACGTGAGTCCAGCATCACAAACTCCTCTGGTACTTCCTAGAAAAAGCTGCAAAGTGAGCCACCCATCATGAGAAGGTTCAGAGGACCAGGAGGAGAACAAGGCTCCCAGGGGACATTACATACTGCCCCAGACACTGCTGGACGCCCTGCCTCGAGAGCATCTGTCTGCAGGAGGCAGGATGGAGGACGAGAAATGAAGGCACAGATAAGGGACACGACTCGACTCGCTCAAAGACATTGGAAAAAGTCAAGGGTAAGTCAAGAACAAAGCACTGGGCTGGGAGATCCCATTACATGACAATGCAGCCTAAGGACAGCCTGGCTCTGGGAGGGTTTGAAGCATGAAATCCAAGCCTATGTGCCCTGTGAGCTGACCTGGCCACACCATGGGGACAGTGGCTCCAAGGCACGGACCCCTCAGGGACAATGCTCTGCAAAGTGCTTGGCACAAAGGCTCTAGGCAAGAGCTTCTCCCCCAGTCTCCCTTCCCAATCCTTCAGCATGTGCTCAGCACTGGCTGTTCAGGCAGCATGAAGCACACAGCGAGCTCAGCCCTGTGAGGAGGCACCCACAGACAGTGCAGACAGGACCTATGCAGCTCTTTGCCAGGCTGGGCACCCACCAGAGGCCCATGGTACCCTTGTGGGCACCCATCAGAGCTCCCACACCTACAATCCCCGAGGCAGCCAGGATGAGAAGCCTTAACTGTCAGGGCCATTGAGGATTTCATTCACCTTTCTCTCTTACTTCTAAGAAACACTTAGAAGTTCCTCCCACCTGCCTTCCTTTCCTCTTTTCAAAGCAACCTTACACCTATTTTTAGATCAGCACATCTCGGTGCTGCTGGATGGGTGCCGTCCCCCGCATCACCTCCACTGGGAGGAGGAGCAAAGGGATGCTCATGTTCCCCACACTGCTGGGGCAGCTGCTCAGCCTGGCGGTTTTCAAGCTGCTTTGCAGAGGGATGAATGAATAAAGCATGGAGCACAGGAGGTCTGTGGTCCTTCCCAAAACCCAGACAGCAGCCCGCAGATCCCTGTACAGGACCAGCAGCACAGCCTTTGGGGCACATAGTCCATGAGCAGCCCCAGGGCCCAGAAACACAACCTTGCAGCTCTAGACAGGCCAGTCTGCTAAAATCGAGGAGATGAAGTGTGATAGTGGCATGCAGAGCTTCCTCCTCATCTCTCTCCCAAGGAATCAGGACACATGGCAAAGGTGGCTCATCCTGCCCCATGCCCAGCTCTGCTCAGAGCATGACTGCAGGTTTGTCCTCAGCATTTAAAGGTACTAAATGGCACTTGGGCTCCTGAAGAAAACAAATCTTCTCATCAGTTTGGTGCAACAAGTCCTTCCAGGAAGAACTTAGCAGAGATCTTGCTCGGCTGCCCTCCTCAGTGCTCTGAGCACATCTCGAAACAGAGACAGGGCTTGCCTGTTGGAGTCAGTTCTAGGTGGATGGTGCTCAGGGACTTCAAATTTGGGGATTTTTCCTCTTCCAGACAAGTTTTGCAAGAGGACAGAAACAGGAGGGGAGTCTCAGGGTCTGGATGCCAGAGAGGAACAGAGGTGGCAGGAAATCCCAAACCAGCGGAAAATTCAGCTTGTTCTGGGTCGAACACAGAGGAGGAAGCAGAGGCAAAAGTGGAGGTGCAGGGAGAGGAAAGACCTTTTCCAGGAGGGCAGCCCAAGAGGTCAGTTTTGTACAAGGCTTCTGAGGATTCGCAATGTTTCAGTTCAGATGCTGAAGGTTAAAATCCTGGAGGTGATCAGGAGCAGGTTCTCCAATGGGTGATTGATTCACCAACAATTCTCCCTGTGGCAGCAGAGCAGTCCCAGTGCCAGGTAGGACCAGCAGCCTCTACCTCTCACTGCTGCACAGAGGAAAAAAATGCCATCCCAGGCACCACAGACGTCACCTTTGCTTTGGAGTGTGTGGCCGAGCCAGGACACACTGACCCACCCAGCTGTGCTGGATGGGCTGGCAGATCCTGAGCTCCCACTGTCAGAGCTCTGTGAAGCAGCAGCAGCCCTTCCTCAGTGTAAAACCAAGCAGGAGAGCAAGGAGATGAGCAACACTCCGACGGATGCTCCCAGGATGCCAGCAGTGCGGGGACGCAGAGGCCATCGTGGCTGTGCTTCATGTCCCAGATCAGTCTGTCCTACCGGGATCACACTGAGCTGCTGATGGCTGAACCATTCCTGGCACTGGCTTGGGTCCTGTCAGCTCCTGTGCTTGCTCTGGACTAGCAGGGAGAAGGTAAAACAGTACATGGCATGTGGCAGGGCCATCGCTGCTCCAGCACCCCTGGAGAGCCACTGGAAAGCTGCATCCCCTCCTGCTGAAATCCACCTGTGAGAGTGGCAGGGATTTAGCTCAGCATGGAAAAGGCAGCCCAGCTGCCCAGCATGGGGAGGGGGTTCATTAGGGTGCTGCCCTGGACCCCCAGGCACAGGCAGGGCATGGGCTGCATTCAGAAATCCCTGCTGGATACTAACAAGGACACCAGGTTATATCCAATCACCACCATTGTAGAGCCCTGAACCAAACAGCCACATGCAAATACACCTGGGAAAAACAGATTTGCTTCTTGCTTTATTTATTGGCCAGGGCTGGGAGAGGAGAGACACAACCCTGAGACACCTTCTCCTGGCTCCAAAAATGTGCTCATTATTCCCAGGCAGTGTCTGGCAGGGTGCGGATTTCTCTCAGATTAGAGATGTTTATCAGTGAGCTATAATGAAGGTGGGACAGTGACACCAAGATGAATATTATATTTCAGAAAAATTTAAATGAAATGATCCATCATGCCCAGCAGATCAGCACCACCTTCTGCCAAGCACTGCACCAAGCAGAGCAGCTCCAGGACCAAGGCTGTGCTTTGGAGACCCACAGTCACCTTGGCTCGCAGCTCCAGAGGAAAAGCAGCATGACGGATAAAGAGAAGCACTTTGGATTTCCAAGGGCACAGAGAGAAACAGCAACACAAACCAGCTCGATGGCAAGGGAACCGCAGCCTTCTCCAGCCCAGCAGTGAGACAGTGCACAGTGGGACCAGCCCTGCCTCATTTACTGGACCAGTCCAGGTCCTGGTGTTGAGCACACCTGAAGTGGAGCGCCCTGGGACGCGGCCGCCGCTCGGGCAGGATGTGCAGGCCAAGGGTCACAGAGTGGCTTTTCCCTTAAGTGAAATATTGCTGCCGGCTCAATGGAAGCAGGAGGCTGGTCCCTCCTGGGAGGAAGCTATCAGAAACCACTCTCCCTCCCAGCGTGGCTTGCCCATGGTTTGCTACCTGTTGCATTTTACAATCAGGCAAAACGCTGGAAGAACGTACGACGACATTAAAAAACCAGAGCGCGCAGGGCAGGGACATCAGGAATGCTCCGAGCTGCTGCAATCCAGCCACGGAGGCTTTACACATTCATCTGAATTTTAAATACAGAGCCTGATGACTGGCATCCTCACAACTGCCACCGCAGCCTCACACTACAGCTTTTATGGTAATTCACAGGGAGTTACCCACAAGGCACCGCAGAGATTTTCTTGGCAGCCATCCTAAACTAATTTTTATAGGTTAGTGTACGGTTATACATAAATGTTTAAGAAAAATAAAATGGCGACTTGGAGGGAAGGAGACGACTGGGAGGCTGCTCTGCTGTGGCCTGTGATGGTCCAGTGCAAAATGCCAGAGGGCTGGTTTAAGGTCCACGCCACTGCTGGCCACCCCACATCAGGGCCAGCGGACAGACACAACACTTGGGTCATAAACTGGTTTGCACTGGCTGCCACAGCGCCCAGTCCTCTGCATCATTCCTGCCCCGGTGTCTCTGGGTAACCAGAGCATCCTCCTGCTCTTCACAGGATGGTCAGCTTGGCCAGGTCCCACCTGGCCAGGAGGCAGCACCACCAACACCCTGCCTGCTCCCAGGTGACCCACTGGGTGCCTGTCTGCAGTGGGGGTGATGGGCTGCAGTGCTCAGCCCCCATCCTGGATGTGCCAGCCAGGAGGGGACAGAACAATCCCAAGTAACACCAAGTTGTTGGTGAAAACCACAGCATCCTGAGAAACACCTTTCATAGAACCATGGATGGATTTGGGTTGTAAGAGACTTTAAAGACTATCTCATTCACCCCCTGCCATGGGCAGGGACACCTTCCACTAGCCCAGGTTGCTCCAAGCCCCGTCCAACCTGGCCTTGGACACTTCCAGGGATGGGGCAGCCACAGCTTCTCTGGGCACCCTGTGCCAGGGCCTGCCCACCCTCACTGTAAAGCACGTCTTCCTTATACCTAATCTAAATCAACCCTGTTTTGTTTCAAAACTGTTCCCTCTTGTCCTATCACATCAGGCCATGCCAAAAAGCCTTTGATGTGCTTTCACATCAAACCTTTTCCATCACCCACTACCCTGGGCACATCCCTTCCTGCAAGGAGGGAGGGAGGGTTCAGCCCCCACCTGCCAACCCCACCTGAGAGCTCCCAGTGGGATGCAGCTCTGCCCATCACCTTTGCTTCCCACGTATCCTGACCCTGCTGGACACAGGAACTTCATGTGGTGAGTGGAAACTGCTGCTCAGCTTCCAACTCCCTCCACGGCCAAGGGAGGAAAGCGCCGAAGCCGCTGCCAGCGAGCGAACACACCGCGGGAAACAAAGGAGAGACGCAGCAGGAGGGAAAGCTTGATCACTGCAAGCCCGAAGCAGCACCCAGCCACGATTCCCAGGAACCAGAGCAAACACTTGATGATGTCAGAGCTGATGATTAGCTTAAAAAAATTAATAAATCCTGAATTCCTGCAGATTTTCCTGCACGCAGACACGTGTGTCGCAGCGTGGAAGGGAAGCAGGCAGTGTGACCATCGCTGTTGTCTTCACAACAGCAAAATGGAGGGAAGCACAGTCAAGACTTTTAAGGAAAGAACCTTTCAGCTTTAAATCAGCTGTGGAATTACTCATAACACTGATTTGGATACAGGGACACCACAAAGAAAACAATTAAGCAACAGATCAGAGGGCAAGATAGCGGGATTCAACTTCAGCACCACAAAGAGACAACAGGCTGAATTCCAGACCAGGCAGCTATTTTCCCCGACAAGGGATTATTGCAGATTGAGAAGCCACACATACACACCATGTCCTCCCTCTCCTGCTTGCTGTGTGCCACCCCAGCTGTGTGTTTTCATGCAAGGTCGAGAGCACTTTTCCTTCTGTACCCAGAGCACACCGTTACCCCATGTACCTCCACACCACATCATGTGTCACTGCCCACAAACAGAAGTGAGAGCATGGGAAAACCCTGAAAACAGCATTATGTAAAGTTAGGGCGTTTCTGGAGTGAGGGTCTGCTGTATCTCAACACACCTCTCCATCAGGAGTGTAAACCCCCAGCTCCCAGGAGCACAGCAGCAAGTGATAGAGAGCGAGTCCTTCCTGAGGTGTGAGCAGAGCAGCTTACCTGTTGTGCTTGTAAACAGGCTGACTAGAGGAAGCTCAGCACTCAGAAGCAGGACACCAGATGCATTCCCACCATCACATCCAGCCCATCTCCAAGATGCTCCAAGACTGATGCAGAGAGACAGTGGTGGGAGGGGCAGGACCCCCAGGCATTGTGCTCCCCATATACAGATTCACACGCAAATGCTTCACTGCTCAAACCCCAACAGGTTTAAAAATCCCCCCTGGAAAGAGAGATCCTTCTTGCAAACCCCACCATGTGTGGCAAACTGTGGCTGCAGCCAAAGTTTCCCTGATCCGAATCTCCCACCTGCAGCCAAGTGCTGCCACCCACCCTCTCACCTACCCAAGCACACCATAAGAAGCCACTTGACCCCCAGGTTTCCTCCTCCCTTAGGATGTCCCCGTGTAGGTGCTTGTAAAGTCACAGCCAAACTGCAGCCCCCTGGTCTGGTGTAAACCAGCACTGACAGAGCACTCACCTCCAAAATGGGGCTGAAAACAAGGGGTTCAGCTGCTGCTGTGCAAAACCAGCCCTGACACGGCAGCAGGAGCAGAGACCTCCAGGAGCTGGGCACAAACAGCCACAGGCTTCCTAACCTAAACCATCCCACAGCCCTGATTTAATCTGATTTATGCAAATGTTAAACCAATTTAGGTGTGCACATTGTACGAGTTGCCTGGCCCAGTTTAATTTGATAGGTTTTTAAACCTGTTTAGACAAACTAATATCTGCTCTCTAATCTAGAGCAGCTCTTACACTGTGCAAATGTTGCCAGGGAACTAGAGCATGGAGGTTCTGATGGATCCTTACTCCTCTGACAACACTCATGCTGCATCAATGTTACTGAGCGATAGTAGCAGTGAAGAGAGGATGCCAAAACCCCATCTCTGTCAGGGCTGCTCTCACCCATGACACAGGGCTCCCAAATCCCACACTGCCGCACCAGGAAGGGCACAAAGGCCATCTCCAAAGCCTTCCAAAGTCACAATGCACAAGCCCAGGTGAGGCTCAAACAGCCCAGGGCTGCAGCAGGAAAAGCCTTGGTTTTCTGTGGAGGAGGACACCAGTACCTGAGGCGCCAGCAAGTCCCAGGAGCAGGGAGAAATCCCAGTTTTGGGCCCCACTTCCCCATGAGCTGGGCTGTCTCACCCTCATTATCACTCCTTTGTCTCCAGAGAGACAGTGCAGAGCACCCCTAAACACCTCCTTTAGAGCTGAGGTGTGTGTCCAGCCCATGATGTGCTCCTCACACCTGCACATGCTCCCTCCTCACACCTGGACGTCCCAGGGGGAATCTGGACCCCTATCCCAATCCTCTGCCAAGGCAGCACCTCCCTGGGCAGCTGCAGCCAGCACCTGCCCTCGGGAGCTGCTGGGAGGACAAGAGTCAAGAGGCTTTGTGGATTAAAGAAAATAATAAATAGAGTTCAAACAATCTCGCACCTCCCAGCCAGCTCCATACTGAGTGATGTCAAGAAGGCAACATGGCTCTCAAAATTCCTTTTTTTTTGGAGGATGCTGGGGCTGCAGAGGGACATGGCCATCTGTGTAGGACATGGGCTTGTCAGACAAGCAAATAATCCGACAGCAAAGACAGCTATTGCAAAGAGAACGCCAAGCTCGATAAATTACTAAGCCAAGATAGTGATACTCAAGCTAGAAAGAAAATAAGAAGTCCAAAAGAATTATGTTGGATCAGACCCAGAAGTCTAGAGGGTTTATGAGCTGAAGGATGGGGGAAAATAAAAGACAATTTCCAGTTTGCCAGGCTGATGTCAAGGCAAAAAAAAATAATCGGTCAAGTTATAAAGCAAATAATCAGAAAGAGAGGACAAGAGCAAAAAAATAAAAGGTCTAACAAACAGAGCCTGCAGATTGTTCCAGCTTATTGTGTAATAAACTTTGCAGAAAGGAAGCTGGCCCAAGCGTTACTACTTCAGGGCTCATGGGTTTAAAATCGACCACAATTTTTAAAAACCAATACTGAGATAGCCAGAAGCTGCCCAGCCTGGCTGGCTTCTTCAGTTTGCAAATACAAAAAAATAAAATATATGTTCTGGGGGCCCTGCCTGGAGCCACCACCCCAGAGTGAAGCTCCTGACTACTGACCCCACTCCCACCATCCTCTGCAGGACACCAAGAGCTTCACGGATGGAGAGCTGGGCCAAGGGAAGGGATTATTTGAAGTACAAGTCAGGCACATTTTTCACGCTGTTGAAGCAATGATATTTAACAGAAGTAATTTGCAGATTTTCCTTTTTTTGAGGAGAGAGTTATGAATAATATGCATGTTCTTATCAACTCATATAAGTAGAATTTAAAGCTCAAAGTTCAGCAACTCTGGATTAAACTACTTAGCAGCATCTTTTTAATACAACTGAATAACCTCTCTCCTTACCATCCGCTCGCACTGCCCACACTGACTCGGGTTAGATCTGGCTTCGCTTTATCTCGGATTCCTACACTCGCAATTTTATCTCTGCAATGCAAAAGAAAAGCTGTTTTAGTCGGGAACAGAGCGAGTTCAAATCAAACCCACATGCGGCAGAGGCCACAGGCCACAGCTCGCATCCATCACGGCAGCTCCGCTCGCCACCCACGCAACCTCTGCCACGTGGAAGGAGGATAAACAGTTCAACACGCACTTACTACCTGGAGTTACTCTGCACCGAGGAGCAGCTGGATGGGCCCTTCACCCAGTGCCAGCCTGGTGAACTGCCCGCTGGGCACCGCAAAGGGCGCCCACCCTGAGATGGACTCCAAGACCTCAGTGCAGTGTTGGGTGGGAGTTTCCCACCTCAAATACAGCTCAGGGTCTCCAAATACAGTCCAAGCCCTTTGGACAGCTCGGCAGCATGAGCTGTTCCCATGCCATGAGGAACCACAAACATTTCCAGCCCCAGGTTCCCCAGTGTGTGGCTACATCATCCCCCTCAGACATCCCATCTAGGGGAATCTCAGGTCCCTTCACCCTCATTCCCACCTCTCCCCGCAAAGCAGCAGCAGAATTAAGGGTCTGACAGGAATCCACCCTCCTGGAGAAAGAGCAAAGGCACATTTTTCCTCCTCTCCTTAGGGAAGGCATCACCCGGGTGATTCCTCGGCATCCAGAAAAAGGCAGAGCAAACCCACTCCCCTCGGGATGAGACAGAGGGGACACCTGAGGAAGAGGCGTCATTTACCAAACCTACATTTTTCAACCCAGAGAGCGCCAGAGAACAGGGGGACAAAGACCCAGGGGGCACAAGGGACCCGACCCTATCCTGCCAGCGAGGCCAATGCCAGAAGACAACTACCAAAGGGTTTGAGGACCTCGTGCCCCATCCCCTCCATCACCTCATGCCCAAGCATACAAATGGCTCTGCTGCAGGAGACCCCTCTCCCCCCGCATTCCTCAGTGGCACAGCTTCAGCTGGAAGCTCCTCTCACATTACTCAAAGTATTTATGACTTTTTCCCATTTGAAATATGGGCCCTTACCACGCACAGGAAGGAGGAGGAGAGTGCCAGCAAACCTGTTAATTTATAAGTCAATCTGGCAGGGAACAATTAACAGCTTTCCCACTGTTGGACGTGCAGAGCGAGGGTACCTTCCCTCTGGCGAGGGCAGGAGGGTCCCTGCATTGGCACATGCCCTGCCCACCCCAACAGCCTTCGTGCCCAGCACCCAGATCCCACTTCATTTCCCCCATCAGGAGCTCTCACAGGAACAAGCAGCCCTGTCCTCTGCAGCCCCTTCAGGTCACACAAGCAGTTCCCCCAGCCTGGCACACGTACACAAACCCCAAAACATGTTTTATAGGGAAAAACGATATAAATCCCTAACATTGTGTCCTGCCCAAGCAGAACTGTGATCAGTGGTGACAGCCAGGAGCTGCGGCAGGAGCAGAAGCACCAGCATCCATGGGGAACATCCCCAGCGAATTTCAGAGGGGGTTTGGCTGGGAAGGGGATGGGGGACGCTTCAGGTGCACAGCCCCTCACTCCACAGGGTGTTCCCATTCGGAGGAAGGGGTGGAACCTCCCAGCCACAACTGCTCTTTCCTCCCAACTGCAGCGAGTGCTTTTGCAAGAGCGAAACCTGCCGGGACTCGGAGAGGGTGAACACTCCAAGAGCAGAGGCGTCCCTGCCCTCAGGGGGTTCAGCACCAGTCCCTGTCCCTGCAGACGCTCACACCCCTCCCACTGGTGTCACCTCTACACCTGCGCTGGTCCCCTTAGCCCACATTTGCACCATTTGCTTCCCCAGGAGGGACTGGAATGGGATTATCCCGGGGATGCACAAACACTATTAATCATTACTCTTATTTGAATGGGCAGGGATGCAGGGTGGTTTCACCCTCCCCGTGACAAATTTAGGCTCGGTTACACAGGGGCTCCGGGGCCAACTCTCGCTTGCCGCGGGATGATCCCAGGGCTCCGGCTTTCAGCTGAAATCCCCGAGGGCGGATGGAAAACACCACCTGCTGTCACCCCAGGAGTGTCCCCCTGCGACTCTCCCAGGCTGTCCCCACCTCCAGAGCCAGCTGCCTCTTGTAGAAGAGGGAGGTTTGTTGCAGCCTCCCCAGCGCAGGGGAGGGGAACCCTCCCCAGCGTGAGGACTTGGGTGGTTTGGGGATGATCTGCATCCCTTCCCTGCTGCTGTCGCTGGGCCATCCCACAGCCGGGGGCAGCGGGGAGAAACCCACTTGCCGCCGGGCTCTGAAGGCGGCGGGAGGACGAGGCAGCCGCGGTGTCACCAGTGTCACCAGTGTCACCAGTGCCCGGGGTGGGCGCGGGCAGCAGCGCGGGGGGCACAGCCGTGTCGGCGGGATGCGGCATCGCGCTGGGGAACGCCCCGATGGTACCCAGAGCCCGATGGTACCCACGGCTCCGATGGTACCCACGGCTCCGATGGTACCCAGAGCCAGATGGTACCCACGGCCCCGATGGTACCCACGGCCGGAGCACCGCGGCGGTGCCACCCGGAGCGGACCCACCCGCGTCCCCGGCCGCTCTCCTCCCACGGGGGGAGACAGCCGGAGCCCCGCAAATCCCCCCGCGGGGCCGCGCCCCGAGCGGCGCTCCCGGGGACACCGGGCGGGGGCTGCGGGGATGGGGCGAGGGATGGGGAGGGGGATGCAGGGATGGGGCGGGGGGCTTGGAGGGGGCGAGAGGAGAGCACGGGGGGAGCGGGGCGTGCTGAGCCGGGGGTGCCGGGGAGGACCCCGAGCCGGGGCGTGGGACGGAGCCGAGGCACATCCCCGAGCCGGGATGCAGCGGGGCGTGGGACCGAGAGGGGGGCGGGGGACGGGCCGTGCCCCGAGCCCCCCGGCCGGGCGGCATCCCCCGGCATCCCCCGGTATCTCCCCGCATCCCCCGCATCCCCCCGCTCGGGCCGGGGGTCCGCCGCGCCCCCTGCCCTGCCCTGCCCGCACCGCGCTGTGATCTGCCCCTCGCCCCCCGCACCCCTCCCCTGCGCCCCCCATAACACGCCCCTCGCCCCTCATAACACGCCCCCCGGCCCCAGCACCGACCCCCCCCTCAGGCCCGGCCCGGCCCGGCCGCACAAAGGGCCCCCAGCCCCGCCGTGCCGCGCCCCCCGCCCGTACCTGCCGGCACGGCCGCCCGCTCCCATGCTGCCGGCGGAGGGGCTGCGAGGGGCCGCGGCCGCCCGCGCCGCCCTCCTGCTGCTGGCGCTGCCGCCGCCCTTCCTCCTCCTCCTCCTCCTCCTCCTCCTCCTCCTCCTCCTCCTCCTCGCGCTCCTCCCGCCGCCCGCGCTCCGCTGAGGGGACACTGCAGCGCGAGCTCCCGCGCGCCGCCGGCCACTCGCACGGGTGACGTCATCCCCCGGGCCGCCGCCGCGTGACGTCACCGCGGGGCGGGACCCCAGCCGCCCCCCCGCTCCGAGAGGGGGCGATGACGTCACCACGGGCCGGTGGGCGGGGCCGCGCCTTAAAGGGGCCCCGCCCCTCACACCGACACTGCTCCCATCGCCGTGCATCGCCGGCTGGAGAAGATCTTCAGTCAATATATTGCCTATAATTGATAGAATCAATATATGCACCCTATTTCCACTATTTAATAAACTCCCAATGCTTAATAGTTTCTTCATATTCCATATATTTCCCATAGTCAATATATTCCATATATTTCCCCTATTTAATATATTCAATATACTTCCCATATTTAATATATCCAATATAGTCCATATATTTCCCATATTCAATATATTCTATATATTTCCCATATCTAATATATCCAATATAGTCAATATATTTCCCATATTCGAGATATTCCATATATTTCCCATATTTAATGTATCCAATATACTCAATCTATTTCCCATATTTAATATATTCAGTCTATTCCCCTATTTAATGTATTCTCAATGTTTAACAAATTCTTCACGTTCCGTATATTTCCCATATTTAATATATCCTTCATAATCAATATATTTGCCACATTCAAAATGCTTCCCTTATTTAATATATTCCCAATATTTGATGCCTGTCCCATCATTTCCCTTCCCCATTTCCCACCCACCCAGGGCCATCTGGCCCCCTCCCCGCCGCCCCTTTCCATCCCAAACCCCCTGGTGCTCCTTGGAGCCTGCAATGCTCTTGGTCCCCCCAACCCTTGGGACCACGCAGAGATACTCAGGAGTCCACAGGACTCTATAGGGACCTACAGGGCCCTATAGGACCCCACGGGGATCCATAGGGACCCCCAGAACCAGCCAGAGGGTGCCCACCCTGCTGCTGTGGGGCCCAGCCCCACCTGCTCCTGTCCTAGGAGAGCTGCAGGCTCTGCCCCAGGCGCCCTTCCCCGTCTCTCCCTTTATCCTCTCCTCCAGGCCAGGCACCAGAGGCTCATTCCCCTCCACATCCAGAACACAGGCTCCTTCCCCCAGCCCAGCTCCCCCCAGCAGTGGCAAACCCCGCTTCGCCTGGGCTCCCACGTCCTATCTGCTGCATCTCTGCCCTTAATGGATGTATAATATTTTACAGTAATTTCCTCATTTGTCATGCAATCACATCCTTTGATCAGACACGGGAGAAATGTAAATATCAATTATTAACCAGCCCATTCTGGTCTTGCTTGACTGGATATTTATTTTTTTATTATTTTTTTTTTTGGGAGGAAGGGATTGATTCATTTGCAATTCAACTCTCCAACCTATTCTTAATTAGGATGCTTGTGTTTCTGGATGGGCTGTATTTTTGAAGGGGGAGGTATTTGATCACTAGAGCAATCAATGCTTCTATGTGTATTTTATAGCAGAGAGATAGTTGTGTAAAAAAGTATAAAATAAGTGAGGGCTTTTAAATCCTGTGCATAGAGAGCTGCTACACCATGGTTCAAAATCTCAGTGGCCAAATTTGCTGCTGTACAGTCATTTACAGCCCTTCAAAGCATTGGCATGAAATGGAGAGGTGGCCAGGAAATTTCTGACAGAATATTTTTCCATCTGCAAATAGTCCTTTTTTTTATTCTTATTTTCTTGTGAGAGTGAGGCATTTTGTATAAACATGTTGCCTTAGGCAAAAATGGCTTTGGAAATGAAAATAATAACACAAAAAAATAGAATAAAATTAGAAGAAGGGTGAAAGTCTGACTCTTCCTTTCTGGTGTTCCATTTGGAAATGGTTTCCACTCAAAGTTTTGGACGTTTCTGGTATCTGTACAGTCAGAAAAGTCAGGCAGGGGCTGACATGCATTTCCCCTGCCATTTCATATCCATGCCCTCCTGAGATTCCACTGATGCCAATTTTGTGGGAGGTAATCCCCATCCATCCCCCCAAAACCCCAATTCTGGCTTAAAATTCAGGAAACCGGGAGCACTCTCCTCTCAGCAAGGCTGTTTATTTGATTTCTGGAGTTTTATTGAAGCTCTGAGAGTTGCATTTTGCAAGCTGTCTTCCTCCTGAAAGCGAGCAAGCTGCGCCTCTTCCTTAATCATCTGCTTTTGTTTGCTGGAAGGAAAATACCAAATATCTCATGACTTGCCATAAAGCCGTGAATGACTGCAGGGATGTGCAATTCCTGCCCGTCCTCATGACTAATGAGTGAGTTTTCAGGTGCACATGGAGCCTGTGGAGATGTGCCCCCAAATCCTGCCTGTTTGGGTTTTTTTATCAATGTGCCAAAGCGGATGACAACATCTTCTCCCAAGCCCAGGGGTGGCTGGTGCAGAGGAGTGTCTGCAGTGCCTCTGAGGTGTAAAATAGTCTTGGGGTCATGGGATGGTTTGGATTGGAAAGGACCTTCAAGATCACCTCGTTCGACCGCCCTGCCATGGGCAGGGACACCTTGCACCAGCCCGGGTTGCTCAGGGCCCCGTCCCTGTGGGAGCACAACAATGTGACCCAGTCCACGCAGACACAGTTTGTGGGTCCTCCAAAGCGTGACAAGAATTTTTAGCATCCTCATCCTGGAAACCCAAGACCTACCTCCCATCACTTAAGGGAGTTGGTGGCTTGGCCTTGACCTTCACGCCTGGGCTTTGTGCCGGAGCCAGCTTTGCTCCCAACTCCTTTTCCCACCCTCTTTTATTTCCGCTGGGTTTCAATCCATTTAAGAGCTGTGTGAAGAGTGAGTCTGAGCTGCAGCTGCTGTGCCCAGACATGGTCACCAGTGGGTTGTGAAAACAGCTATTGATCTCCCCCTTGATGGCATTTGAATTCAGTTCTTAAATTAACGCTGGCAAAACAACACGCTCAAGAACAGGCGCGGTGCGCGGTCGATGCCGGGTTGTTGCCGGTTGAACGGGCAGGTGTGGATCCATAAACTCGGAGCCTGTGCTGTGACCCCGGGCCCAGGATGGGAACTGCTGCTTCTGCTTCTCCCAGGTGCCTCATGGGGAGGTACCTGTTTCATTCCCATTTCCTTCCGACTCGCTGGAAGGTTTTGGCAGGTCAGTTGTGGGGAGCGACCAACCCCCAGCTCCCAGAGCCTGCCTTATCCATAACCTCCTGCGGAAGGTCTCAGCAGCAGCTGAGAAATCACTCAAAAAGACTCATCCCGGGGTCTTTCTGAGACAGGAAGTCATCTCCTGATGGCATTTAAAGAGAGGTTCTCTGTTGCTGTCATCCCACTGGATCCTGGCTCCCACGCAGCAGCAGCGCCAAGAGAGTGAGGCTGATGGAGCAGCAGGAAGGGGTAAAACTGAGCTCACTATCAGATTTCACTCCAGCTTTGGGCTTTCTCTTTGCTTCCAAGCCTTTAACAGTTTGTTTCCACAGAAAACCAGTGAGGAATGAATTCGCCCATAACCAGTGCTCCCCAAAAATCATGGGTCATGAGAGACATGAAGACGCTCCCTGGTCTGCTGGAGCATGTTCGAGGCACAATTCACCATCTGGGGTAATTTGCAGTGCAGACAAATGCCTCCAGCAAGAGGTTTTTGGGGGGTGATGGCACCAGGGCAGCAGCTCAGGCTGGAGCGGTGCAGGGATGCTCCCAGTGCCATCCCCAGACTGGTTTCCAGCACCATTGCTGGTGCCTGGGGACCTCATTTGGGGTTAGAAGACGGGCACGCATCAAACACGTAAGGCACGCTGTGGCACCGTCTGCTCCTGCAGAACAATAGTTACTCTTCATGTTAGTTCAGTTACAGATCAAATAATCTGAAAAATTCACAAGTGGCTGCGGATACAAATTAACTTAACAAAACATTTTGAAAACGGCTCGGTCCTGGGGAGAATACAAATGTGACGGGAGAGAAATCCAAGTGTCTGCACCGGAGTCCTCCCATCAGCATTTTCCCCGCGTCAGATAGCACAGAGAGCAGCTAAAGCTGGATGAAATATAACACCAGCACGGTCCAAAATGGAGCCATGCCATATGGAAGCCCAGGGAAGTTTTCTCCGCTCTTTGCCCCGCTGATGTTTTTCAGCTGTGTCATTGGTCCTCTGCTTTATCAAGAACATTACAGGCTGAATTCTGTCTTCGCAGTGAAAAATGACAGGCTGAGGTTTGCTCCCTATTGCACCAAAGTCATCGGTGTTGCGGGAAGGTAAAGGACAGAGGTATTTGGCTTGTGGTCACTGTTTCATAACTGCAGAGCAAAACCTATAAAATCTTGATGAATCTTTTGAGCTTCCAAGCCTAAAAATGGCTCTTTGTGCTCCAGCCTGGCTGGGTGCAAATGCAGGTGCTGTGGATCAAGGCAACAGCATCCTCGTGCCTGGTGCTGGTAGTAGCTTGTTACAGCCAGAAATCTCTCCGTGGGGAAATAACCCGAGAGCTGATTCCCCTCCAGTTCCATTCCCAGGAGGGATGTTCCCAGCCCAGCTGCTCAGTGGGGCTGGAGTTCACCATGAGAGCCAGGGTAGCTGGATTGAGACAGGTTTTGGTGTAGGGAAAGGAGCCTGTGGGATAAATACGGAATGGGCTAAATAAGGAAAAGCTGTGTGGGATGCTGCAAAGAGCCTCGTCGCAGACGTAACCCATTCCGTATGGAAGGTCCAAACTACACCCACACTGGGGTTTGGCTTTCCCCACCAGAGCCAAAGCTGATGAGGAGCCACACCACAGTGGGGGACCTCCCAGGAGGACTTCCCAAACACCAGCTGAACCCTGTGGGAGCAACAAGGGAGGTTTAATCGTCACCTTCTTGCTTCCCTTGGCTTTGCTCCTATGCCTTGCTCACTTTCTCCAGCTCAAGACAGAAAGGTCCCTGCAGGACTGAGCCACATCACTCCTAATCCCTTTTCCCACTGCACCCCAACGTCCTTCTTGGCTCCAGTGGCCCCATCCTGTCTCCTCTGTACTTCAGGTTACAGAATCACAGAATGGCTTGTATTGGAAGTGACCCTAAAGATCATCTCCTTGCAACCCCCTGCCATGGGCAGGGACACCTTCCACTAGACCAGGGTGCTCCAAGCCCTGTCCAGCCTGGTGACCCCACAGACCTGCCAGGACAATCCCACCCCTCTGGGCAGCTCAGCACGAGCAGGAGCCACCCCCAATCCTGCCCTTGCTGTCACTGTGCTCGCTTCTCCCCAGCCAGAGCAGGGAGCAGAGGCTTTTTGTCTGAATGAAATGAGAACAAAACTGGTTGGAACAGCACAGGGAGATTAGTCATTAGTCATTTCATCTTTGGAGCCGCTGCTAATTGAGGCACTCAGGTATTGCTGTCACTGGGGAGCTGAGTCACTCCGGACCTGGCGTTCGGACCCTCTGTGCCCTGTTTGTGGGTGTCACTCAGCCCGTCACCACTTTGGGGTTTGTCTTCATAGGCCCTGGAAGCCAAAAGAGGGGCAGACAGAAGGGAAAAAGCTTCATACATTTCAATGGGCCACAACAGAAAATCGTGGAGTGGCAAGACAGGGCCAGGGGCTGCTGAGCCAGAGGAACCACAGGGAGGAGAGGGGACCCCTCTCTGCTCTCCTCCTGGAGCAGCTGAAGATGCAGCCCTGAGGGCTGTCACTAACCCACCACCCTGCTTTCCTCAGCTGGGGACTTATGGCCGATTGGTGCCTGGTATTTATCCTGTCCTCATTACCAGAGCAGCCTGGATCCCAGGAGGAGGGAGCCCCCCTGCAGCTCTCCATCCTGGCTGCTCTGCTGGCTCTCCCATCACCAGAGAAGCTCGTGCACCAGGCCAGGCTCAGGCACTGAGGCCAGAGTACTGTCACCTCCCAGGGGGTGGCAGCTGGCTGAGACTGCCCATGGGCACGAGCAAGTGATGCTTCATCATCACCATCTCCAGTGCTTTCGGTCCAGCAAAGCTCCCTAATGAAGCTGGTGCCCTGTTAGGGAAAAGTCCATCCAGAGGAAATGTGTGTGTGCACGTATCCTGTAGGATCTAACAGGGGAATGACCCCCAACACGATCCTGAGTGTAAAATAATCCAGATCAGTCCCCCAGGATGGCTCTTTGCAGGTCTGTGCCCCATAGGAGTGTGTGAGTGTGGTGGGGAATTGCTGTGCTTGGGGCAGGGAGAGAAGCTTTTGTTTGAAGTGAGTTGAATTACCCAGAATGTAAAATAGGAAACAGTCTGAGGCAGGATGAGATGTGCCATATGGGACTCGGCGATCCCTGTGCCAAACAAATGAGGTCTTAATGCTCTGCTGGCCCTTGAGGAGAAAGAAAAAAAATCTATTCCTTCCTATTCCTTCTTTCCTTCCTTCCTTCCTTCCTTCCTTCCTTCCTGCTCCCAGCACAAGCCCTGGGAACCCTCCACACCCTCCAACCGCACAGCAAAGGGAAGGTTTCCCCATCCTGGAGGAAGCTCCAGTGTCCCAGGGACCTGCCGGCTGGGACACGGGACCAACCTCTGTGCAGAGAGCTGTTTCTGCTGGAATTTCTCCCCCGTGTGGGTCCCTGGTGCTTCGCTCCTGCACGGGGGAAGGAAGCACCGTTTGAAAGGGAATTTCTGGCTTCTCTTTCCCCGCCAGAACGGGCGGGTGGGTGGCTGAAGCCTCTGGAAGGATGTTTTCCTTTCATTTTCCAGTCTCATTGGGCAGCTATATTTAGGCCAGTTTCTAATTTTCTGGGCTTAATTAATGAGCTGAAGTTTTCACTCACAGGCACTCAAACACCTTGGGAAGTTCAGCCTGGTCACTGGGCAGGAAAAAATTGTCTGTCTTCTCTGTTAATGTTGGGAAGTGACCTGTAGATGTGACCTCGGGGGAAACATCTCAGTGGACGATTGGGACATGCCAGCCCCGACCCTCGGGCACTCTGTGCATGGCATGGGCTTGTCCAGGTGATGCCACCCAGACAGACAGCCCAGCACCAGGCACAGCACCCTCCTGCAGCCCTGGCATGGGCATTGCTTGTGTGCTCCTGGGATCCACCCGGGCACAGTCACTGCAACACATGGGGATGCACTGACACAGGGGTGCCCTCCATGTGCTCCTGGCATCCAGCCGGGTACCCATCACACCAATACACCAGGATGCCATCATGGGCACACATGAGCCTCCAGACGTCTATAGGAGGCTTCAGTCTATATAGAGAGTTTGTTTTTCCCTTCCTCTGGAATGGGGCTCAGATGCACCGTGGCTGCACCCTGGGTACAAACAGTCCTGCTCCACCCTGACACAGGCCTGTGGCTGTCTCTTTAATCACATAAAAGGGTTTCTGAGTGCAGGATGGCTGTAAATCTTTGGAGTTTTAAGTCACTTTCCAGCTTCAGGTTGCCACCTGGCTGCTTCCCAAATGGCTTGGCTGATTTTCCTACGGACGTGCCAGACACTCCTGGAGGAACTCCGAAGGCACATTGGACATTTGTCCATATTACCTGGATGGGGTTTAGTATTTGCTGGGGGAGTCATTGTAACCCACTGCCAAAAGCACGGGGTGCTCAGGGAGACGGGTGCACATCCTGACTCCTCTCTGAGGTGCCCCAGGCAGGCTGGGAAGGGGGAGCTGCAGCAGAGCCTTCCCTGGGATTTGCTGGTTTTTCCCCACGGTACCCGTGGGGTTAATGCTGCAGAGCCCCTGACTGCTCCCTGCCCGATGAGCTCTGCCAGACAAAGCTCATCTGTCCACATGTGTTAGGGCTGAGCAGACCCCCGTCTGCCAGATGTGTCTCTGCACCCCTTTGCCCCTTCTCTGCCTTGCCACGTGCACTGTGACAGAGGGGACGTGCAGGTTCTGCCCTTGCACCCTGCACCCACCCACCCTGGGATCGTCAAATGTCCTGGAAAACTGGGCTAAGAAAGAAGGAAATTAAAACGGGAAGAAGTTTAGTGGGATTTTTTATTTTTTTTTCAGTTCTCTTCTCCCCTGGTGTTAACTAATAATAACCACAGCATTTGCCTCCCGCTTCCCTCCCAGCCCTGGTCAGGATGCCATCCTTCCCTGGCACCACCGTGGCCACTGAGAGCAGCATCACAGAGACAGGGAGAGCTGCAGCTCAGGGCTCAGCCACCCCCTCTCTGCACCCACAGCCCAGCCCAGCTCACACTGGTCCCAGTTTGCCCACGGTGGGGTAGCAGGGAGAGCTCTCAGCCCTGTTCCCCACACTGATGTGGGGCATCAGGAACAAAACCTGCAGGAGAGAGAAGGGGCTGGAAAGAAGGTGTTTGTGTCAGACAGGGCTCAGTGCACAGTCCCCCCAGCTCCCCGTGTAAACACACGTACTCTGCTTCACTTCCCCAGCACCAGCACCACCTTAAAATAGAACTGGCTTAAAATAACACCTTGCTAACCCCAGACAGATGTGTAGGTTTTCTTTTCCAGCAATCAAGAGGGGTTTTTTTCCCAGTGAGAAACTATTTATTTAGAAATAGGAACCAGGGAGGAGGGAGTGATGGTACCAGAGCTACAAACTGCACCCCAAAGCCAGTGGTTGGGTGGGCTCTGTCTGCCCTGGCTGAGGGACAGGCAGAGAGTACAGCCCCCCCAGCCTCTTTTGAGTTGAAATCAGACAGATTTGTGGCCAAGGAGGACACTTCTGGCACAGGAGGTGCTATAGCAACTGGGTGAAGGTGTTTGGAAGAAGCTGAAAGGGGAAATAAATAAAATAAAACATTGGTGGAAAGCAGAGTGATGGTAAAAGGAGGAGAGGACCTGCAGATCCCCAGAGTGGAACCTGGTATCAAAGGTATTTCTCTTGTTCAGCTTTTAAATGGAATTCTGAAGAGGGGCTTCAGGGAAGGGGGAGAAGAACTAAGACCAGGACCTCTGTGTCCTCCCAAATTCCCATCTGAATTCCCAGCTCCCTGTGTTTGCAGGGTTTTTCCCACCACGCTTTCCCTCCTGAACAGTGGAGCATCCAGCAGCATCCAGCCTCACACAACACCTTTATTTTTGGGGCTGTTCCTCTTCCCTGCCCAACTTTTGGTTCTAAAAGAAGCTGGAAATGGGTTCCTGCAGGTGAAAGCCTTGAGGTGCATCCCTCACCATGGGTGCTGTGAATGCCAGGCAGCACCCTGGCCTCATGCTGGGCACCCACCTGGGCACGTGGGAGAAACCCAAAATGCAGCACCCAGGGAGCTGTGCCAGAGGGCTGGAGCTGCGCTGGCCATGGGAAAAGCCACCTTTTTATTAGAACTTTCTCTGTATTACATTTGATTTTATATTTCCCTTCCCCTCCCACCCTTTCCCTCGCTGCCACGTTTTGGCAGGATTAATTCGAGATAAAGTTACCCTGAGTGACGGCCTTTGCTTTTGTGTTCTCCTTGTCTATTTTCCGCCTCGCTAAACCTAGAAAAACTCCAGAGAAATGCTCAGGCTTCCAGCCTTGCCAGGGGGCCCTGGCTCAGCCGACACTCATCTGCCGTCTCCGCGTTCAACCGCGGAAAAAAAACCCCAACACCTTCTGACAAGGGTTATTTTTATTTCTAATGAAAAGCGAAGCCTGCTGTGCACAGGTGGAGTGGGACGGATGACAAGGCACCGAGGTGCACACATCAAAATGATTGAGGGCTCCAGTTTCCCAGGGGAGACTCTTTTGGGGGGTGGGGGGTCTCCCCCACCCCAAGCCCTTGGTGTGCTGTGGCTTCACAGCCTGCTTGGTGATTAAATACCACCTTTGTGTGTGGAAGGGGTAAGGGGGCAGGGATTGTGGCAGGTGCAAGGCAAGCCTTGGGTTTGTGTTTAGCTGATCCCCCAAGTGTGGGGTCAGTCCATGTCACGGTGGGGGAATGGGCAAAAATATGGGAATTGGTGAAACAAAACATGCCCGATGCACGAGAATGGCCCAAGGGCCAGGGCTCGGTGTGTCCTGGCAGGTGCAGGAATGGCCCAAGGGCCAGGGCTGGTGTGTCCTGGCAGGTGCAGGAATGGCCCAAGGGCCAGGGCTGGTGTGTCCTGGCAGGTGCAGGACTTGGCTGTCTCCTCAGAGGGGCCCACAGGGGACTTTCCTCCTTGATGCAAAGATGTCCTAACCTGGAATGCTGTGTCCAGCTCTGGGACCTGAAGCTGCCACTGGCACACTCACTGGGCTCCATCCTGCCAGTTCACTCGGTTATTGAGTTCTGTTATTACTTTTTTAACATTTACTTCTGGACTTGCAGCAATTATTTCTCCAGCAGCATGGAGGTTACTAGGATAACTGCTCCTGTGGTTAGTTTAGATTAGATTGGGATGGAGAAAGGCAGAGAGAAGCTGTTACTTGGAAAACTGTAGTTATGAGTTGGAAAGGCAGCTCGAGGAGAAGACAGGGAAAGATCTGCCATACCCTGGGTCTCCACGAGGCCTCTGGAGGGGACAGTCCCATTCTTTCCAGGAAGCTGGACAGGGAGACAGCACCCTGAGACACAGGCCTTGAAAGCAAATCCCTGTTGGTGAGGCTGTGGTGCTGAGCCACCCTGGGAATTCCCACACTCAAAGCTTCTCCCGCCAAGCCCTTGACTCCAGTTAGCCAAGCTCCGGCTCTGTCTGCACCCCAGGGAGGGTTCCCCAGCTCACTGCAGGTTGGCACCATCCCACACAGGAGTCAGAGGATGTTTGTTGACACTCCCACCTCCAAGCAGCATTATGCAGCTCCGGCAAGTGCCCTTTCCATCTTGCTCTGATCATTAGCTGAGAGCATTCCGCTCCAGAGCTCTGCTATAATGAAAGGCACTGAACTTCGGGATCTCAATTAACTATAGCAAATGCTCTAGATCCTGGGAAAATACTTTGCTCAAATTATATTGCAATGATAATATGTATGTCCATTTACTCCTCGGGAGCGTCGCAGGCATGCGCCATGTGTCTCAATTCCACTCCCTCTCATGTCCTTAGCTTGATCCCTACGTCTCTTTCCTGCCCAATGCACAGAGTCATTCCTTATTCCTGGGCTCCTCTGCCACCTCCCCAAACCAAATCGAGCCCTAATGCTGCACGGCACTCCACCTCTCGCCTGATAAATGCATTCCAGCTCTTAATGAACGCTACCAAGTCATTATAATTAATAAACAGATGCGAGCGCCCGTTCCTTCGGCTGCTGACTCCCTTAATTGCGAGGCTGTCACTGCAGCAGTTGAGATCTTCCCAGCTGGAAGGTCACGCTTCACGTTTGGGGGTAATTTGAGGAGGGGGGAGAAGAAGCAGGATCTGCAGCCTTCGAATAAGAAAGTGGAATGAGGCAGCGATGGGGAAGGGTCTGGGTATCTGCCCAGTCCCCACCACCAGCACCCCGTGGCACGGCTGGGGGAGTTGTCGTGGAGGGGCAAGAGCAGGAGATGAGTTGATCCTTTCTGTGTGTGTGTTCAGGCAGGTGAGGGGCTGTGCCTGTGTGGGATGTGGTGCTGTCTGGACAAACAGGGCTGGCAGAGCTGAGTTGGTGCCATTACCCAGCCCACCACCACTGCCTTCCCAATCTCGCCCAGCCTGCAGGAGTCTAATAAAACAAGTCCACACGTTACAAAATCAATTTCCTCTCTATTAATTTGGGTCTCTTAAGATTTATCATCTTCTTTCATCACCAGATTAAAAGCAATTGGCAAAGTCTCAAATAACCTTTTAATTCCGAGCTGGGAGCCAAGATCCAGATGCAGGGAGCTGTGTCCTCTGGAGGGGCACTGTCCAACTGGGATGGGGTCTGGCACCCCAGTTCCAGACTGGGAATGGGCACGTCCATACCTGTCCTCCCTGTGGTCTCAGCCTGGCTCTTGGTTGGAGCAGAGCAATGGTTCATGATGGAATTAATTACAGTTCTTCCTTTGCCTTCAATCGAAGCCTGCACTTTGATATTTATGTTCCCAGTTGTGGGTTAAGGCCTTGATTCATTAAGATTTGCATAGTAATTGTTTTCTTCTAACGATCTGGGAGGATGGCACCGTGGGGAGATGTGTCCTGCACACACGGGTGGGGAGCATTGCTGAGCAGCTCCAAGGGCTGGAGCCCCCTGCTCTGGGGAGGCTGGGGCAGCTGGGGGGGTTCACCTGGGGAACAGAAGGATCCAGAGAGACCTCAGAGCCCCTTCCAGTGCCTAAAGATCTGGAGACACACCTGTGACCAAGGCAGGAGCGACAGGGTGGAGTTTCCTGGGTGGATGTGCTAATTCTGCCATGAGCATCCCCCTTGGGGGTGGAGAGGACACGGTGGGGCAGGGACAGACCCGTGCTGGGGTGTGGGGCTGGGGGAGCTCCAGGCTGAGCTGTGACCAAGCCCAGAACCTGCAGGATGGAAAGAGGCTGCAAGTAAATGACTGCACTGCTCTGAACTGACAAGAAGAGACCATTTAAATCCAAAGCAAAGGTTAATGATATCCTGACAGTGCCAGAGGATTCACAGCTTCCAGAGTGGGAAATTGCAGCTGAGTGACAGCCCCGAGAGCTGGAGATATCAGAGATGGGGTTGATGTGGGAATCAAACATACAGAGACAGCAGCACGATTTCAGCTGACACCCCAAAAGTTTATGTGGGCATGACAGATGTTTATTCATGCATTTTGGTGATCGAAGTTATTGTGTTTGCTTGGTGGGTGAATGGCAATTGTTTTCCAGGTCTGTTCCTCCTCCTTTGGGGCAGGATATGGAGAAAGGGTTGGAGTCCATCTCTGCTCCAGGTAAGTGGCTGCAGGAGAATGATGATGACGATGATGATAATAGTAATAAAGGTGGGGTTTTTCTCATCTCTGTACAACCAATCTGTTTGCAGATTTTTCCTCTGCTGGGGTGGTGATGGAGATCTTGGCTCACACCTGAAGAGCAGTCGAAGCTCTGAGCCCAGCACTAAAGAGAGCCAGCCCAGCTCCCCCAGCCCTTGGCAGCCCCTTCCTGCTTTTCCCCAGACAGGCTCCTGCTTCCCTTCCACCCTCATTAGACATGCCGAGCGCTCTGCAGCTTCTGATGCTCTTCCCCCCCAGCATCCCACGGGACCCAAACCAGAAATGCCTTTTCTTTGAAGGGCTCACACCAAAGCCTGAATTCCAGCTTTGAACGTACCACGTGTCGTCGCCTGGAATAATTCATGTTAAACATTTGCTTGTAGTGGTGCAGGGACCAGAGCTCCCCTCGCTCCTGGGATGTGCCAGGCAGTGGGGAAGGAGGTGGGAGCAGGTCTGTGGGGTGTCCATGGGTGTGCAGAGCAGCAGTGCTCGTGGGTTCATAGGATGGGGGTATAATGGGTCCTGGATCCCTGGAAAAGAGCTGCTCAGGACACATGGGGCACACGGGAAGCAGCAGGCTGGGAGCAGCCACTGGCCCTGCCGTTGGCAGTATTGTATGGGCATATTTATGGCCACAAAATTGGTGCTTAAAACAAAGTTGAGTGCAAATTTAGAGGGAAAACAAATATAGCTTTGAGCAAACACCCAACCCATGCTTTGTGTTTCCTGGGAGCAAAGGAACAGGCTATTTCTTCTCTCTGTCCTCTTTAGAATCAGGGAGGGGAGGCAGTGGGATTTCAGATGGGATTTAGGGAATCATGGTTCCTCCTTGCAGAGTAGGAGAGAGGAGGTGGAGATGGGGACAGATACAAGCAAAGGTGAAAGAACTTTCATTAAAGCAGAAATCACATCCCACTTTGGCATTTAAGAACCACCTGCCGGATGGTTCCAAAGGGATGTGGGATGGAGAGAGCTGACCTGTGCTCGTCTCCCTCTGTCCATCTCCCCACCGCGAGGCAAGATGGGCACCCAGGGGTGCTGTAGGAGCCCAGCCTTCATCCCCCTCTCTGTGAAGGCACAAAAGAAGCTCAAAGTCTAAAGTGAGGGCCAAGGCACTCATCTGCATGGAGTATTTCTCCTAAACCAATCAATCCTTTTGGCAGAAAAAATTCCCTGGCAAAGCTGAACTGAGTGTCTTCCCTGAGTTGTCGGGGCTGGGGGGGGAAATAAAAAAGCAGCAGAAGCAGAGTAAGAAGAATTCAATATTTCTATTTGTTCTTATCCAAATAAATTGAGATGTATTTGTGGAAGTGTCAGAGAAGCCCGCAGGAATGATACTATAAAATAACACAGCTGCTTCATGAGTCTATGACAGACAGCACAGATTAATGTACCGGCGTTTTTATGGTCTGTTAACAACTGATATGGGTTTTAAATATATTATCTCCCATTGTATTGTCTGTCATTTTAAAAACTGCTCATGTCTATTGTGTTTGCTTTTAAGAGGTGCTTATGGAACAATCAGCCAGTCGCTTCCTGATCTCTCCCCTTCCCTCCTTCCAAGATATATCATTATCTTGCCCTCTTTCTCTCTTTTTTTTCCTAGATAGGTTTTCCCCAGCACTTTCATGGGCAATTTATTCCAAAATCTATCGAAGCCCCCTCATGTTCCTTAATTCCAGGAGCTTTAAAAAGCTTTTCCACCTTCACACCTTGTTATCTGTGAAATGGGGGTGAGCTGGGGAGAGGGGTCAGGCTGGAGGAAGGTGGGTGCCTGTGTCCCCTGAGCTGTGACATGGAGGTATCCAGGCCTCCAGGTGTCCTCTGGGATGAGCACGAGGAGGGAAAAGGAGCTGGAGAGCAGGTCTGGGCTGGGGGAACCAGAGGACTGGTTCGACTGGATGTGCTCAGGAACACATGTAGGGTTTCAAGGCGTGTGAAAAGCCTGTGTTGGCTCTCAGTGTTTGGTGGCTGAGCAAAATTTCTGTTTTCTTCTTGGCTGGGACTAGGGGAGAATGGGACCATGAAGGACAGGGTCCTGGCTGCCCCAGTGAGGAGGATTTCAAGTCAGACCACCCCTCAAACCTCTTCAGTGAGTTTTTTCACCCAGGACATGCTCCTAGGCAGAAGCTCCCCATGACTTTTCTTCCCCCTCTCCTCCTGGCCACTGACCCACCCATGTCACCTCAGGCAGGGGAGGATCTGTCCCTACCCTGCTGTGCCACCATGGACTCCCCATGCCCAGCAGCCTCGTCCTTCACTGCTGGTGCTACCCCAGCCCAGCCTGGGTCTCGCCCTGCCCCTCGCAGGGCAGGTGCCATGAGATCCATCACTGCACATGGCTCTGCCACAGCTGGAGCCAGGAGGAAACATCTGGATGACCTCCCCAGCATCTGGCACGGAGCAGCACTTCCAGCTGCTCACTGCCATCTCCTGCCTGGCCCTGCTGTCCCCCCAGCCCCAGGGCCACCCTCACACCCACAGAGTGATCACATTGTGACCAGAGATGCTCAAGACTTACACTGACTCTTCCCAATCCTTCATCTTCAGCCCCTAAAAATGTCTTTTTCCTCCACCTTGCAGGCCTTAAAACGAGGCAGCCTCAAAGCCCCCACGGGAGTCCCATGGGAGCGTTGCTGGGGAGAGTGAGGGGTGCTAATGGATGTGTGTTTGCGTCCATAATTTTCTCAAAAGGCTTGAATTGCTGTATTCGAAATTATATTAGATTGCAAGAACAAAGATGCCCTTTTGATGCTTTGTAGCAGCACTGGAGATAATGAAAGGAGAGGAATTTCGATAAGGATGAAAGATATCTTCCTTCAGCTTCCCAGGGCTGATAAAGTGCTGCCCAGATGAAGAGAATTTAGAATTAAAAGCACCACAGAAGTAAAACAAAGTAAACACTGCCCAGCGTCGCTCCAACAAGATAAAATGACACTGTGGAGAGGAGACAAACAGGACAATAAAGAGAAGCACTCGATGGAACAGGGAGAAGGGCAGCTTGGATTTGGGATGGGAACGGGGACACTGGGAGCAATGAGGAGGGAAACAGCAGCTGGGGAATGTGCTAAAGGTGTGAGGTTTGGGCTTCCCCATCCCTCTGTCCTGCCTGGGCTGCAGTGGGAACAGCCCTCAGTGCTGGGGCAAAGAAGAGATCGAGGAGAGGGCGACACCAGGGTCACTTCCCTGCTGTGTGTTGGCCGGGTGGGAAGGGGAAAGTGTGGCTTTTCCACACCTGCTGCTGCTCTTTGGGGTTCAAAGTGTGCTGCTGGGCTGGGAGGTGGCACGGTGTTGGCTGGGAGGTGGCACGGTGTTGGCTGGGGGAGGCAGTGGGGGCTGCAGCAAAACAAGGGGCTGCTGGGCAGGGCAGAGGGGGCTGCTCCCAGGCAGGACCCCCGCCCGGTGCCAGGGCCCCCCATTTGCTCCCTGCTCTGCTCTGTCCTGCGCCAGTTTCTGGCCTGCCTTTGGCACCTCGTGTGCCCAGAATGTGCCCAGGCTGTGCCAGGCTGTGCCCTGGCTGTGCCAGGCTGTGCCAGGCTGGCACTGCCCTGCCCCAGGTGGTGCTGAGCCGTGGTGGCTCTGCAGCACAGTCTGTCTGCACTGCCATGGCAACCAGGGATGCAAAACTGCTGCTTAAACCCCCAAACAAACAAATCCTTCATACCACGAAACCCAAAGCATCCTGCTCACCTTGTTCCCCACAGCCTGGTTTTGTTCTTGGGACCTGCTGAGGAGCTGGTCCTGCCTGTGCCCCCCTCCCACCAGAGCTGGGAATTCCTGGGGCACCCCGTGTGCCCACATGGCCTCTTCCCAGGCTGTGTCACCAGCACATACTCTGGGGAGCATATTTAGCCAAACAGCTTCTTTTTGCCTCCATGTTTTGCACTTTCCTTGGTGCAGAGGTGGTAACCAACTCAACCCCTGAGCCACTACAGTTTGGGGTGTGCTCCTTGCTCTGAGACCCTGAGAGGGGGGAAATAAGCTCAAGAAAAGTGTGAAATGGCCACACACACCCAGACTGAGCCTTCCCTGTCCATGTCCCCATTGCAGGGTATGATGTTCCATCTCTGAGCCCTTTTTGAGAGGTTCAGGATGCCCTTGAGTGTCAGGTTGCCCTTGCCTGATGTACCCAGGAGCAGTCCATCACCTTGGGGTGAATTGGCTGCTCCAGGGCGTTCTCTGACAGAGAAGGAGAGACCTCACCTTTGGGGGCAAACGAGGCAGCATGGGAGTACTTTGTTGGCTTGGTTTGGAGTTCTCTGGTGGCATTTGAAGATCTCTTGTTGGGGTGGGAGGGCATTGGGGTCACTGCAGGGATAGGAAAGCTGCAGTAGGAAAATGTGTTAAGTATTTTCAAAGTCAACTTAAAAGAAAAGTTCTGAGCAGATTATAGTTTAATCATTCGATCTCCCAGGTAAATATTAACACTGGAAAGCCATTTGTTTTATTTTCTCCAAATACCTGCAGCGTTTCCAACCAGGCAGGATTTAAACCTGTCCTTATCGATGTCTGGAATCTGCTACTGGGCAGATCCTGCTGGGATCAAAAGCAAAGGGACATGACATTGGTTGGTACCTCAAGGAGATCCCAAACCAGCCCCTGATCTCTGGGATCCACATGTGAACCTGTTGGGTTATAGGACTGCAGATCAACCAAGGCCCATATTGATTTTCAAGAGCTTTTTTCTGCTGGGTCTTCACATCTCACCATTGGCTGATGAAGATCCCAAACCAGCTCAGTTTCAGGATCCAGATGTCAGCTGGTTGGGCTGGGGGACAGCAAGTTGACCAAGGTCCATGTTGTCTTCCAAGATGCTTTTTCCATGGCATCTACCCTAAATTTTGTACTGGGGGAGGACAACACATGAATCTCAGCCCAAAGGATCAGCAGAAGGGAGGAGCCCTCTCCTTCTCCTCCCTCTGCTGTGCACACCTGGATACAGAGACCTCTGCAAATCCCTATGAGGCCAAAGCACAGGGATCAGCCAAGGGATGAGCACAGGAGAGAGGCATCCTGAAGAGAGGGACTGAAACTGCTTCTGGAGGGAAGTGATGCCTCCTCTGGTATCCTTCTCCTCCTCACCCAAACTCGTGCTCCCATCACTGCCAACAGTGGCATCAAACAGCAAATGGAGTTATTGAAACCTTTTCACACCGATTTTTTCAGACTTGTCTTTCTGAAGTCCCACGTGCCAAAGAATATATGAAAATACACAGAGAATAAACAGCAGAAACTGTCTAAACAAGCCCAAACAGATTGGGAAACTCAAATCTCACAAACCTTATGCAGCTTCACGCTTCAAATCACCTCAAGTATTTGCAGCCTGCACCAGGATTGCCTTTCTCTCGTAATTAAATACGTCTGTCTCCAAGCAGAGGCAGGAGAGCCTGGGGGAGTTGTCACCATCCTTAATCTCAGCTGCCATTCCTCAGCAGCGCTGTCAGGGCAGCAGCAAAATTGGGGTTTGGGGTAAAAAGTGTCTTCCAGGCCACCCTTGGAGAAATGTCCCACGTCTTTGCAGTCTGCAGGGTGGACCCAGCACAAGGTGGAATTAGGGCAGGAGGAGAGTTGGGGTTCTGCTGGTTGGGTTGGACTCGTGGGCACCTTTGGGGGCTGAGGAGGAGGAAAAGGGATGGGATGTTTAAGTGTGGGGTGCTGAGCCACCTCTGTCCAAGGCTGTCACATCTGCTCTGGGCAAGGAGCCAAACTTACCCACCCCAAGCTCCGAGAGGAGCTGGGGGCTGTCCTGGTGCCTGGTCAGTTCTCCCCTTGGGAAGAGGAGCTCCCCAAACCCTCACACCCACCTGGCTCCAGCCCTGGCCAGGACACCCTTTCCCTGGGCAAACACCCACGACCTGGCCACGACAAATCCTCTGTGTCCTCCTCCATGGGGGTAGAAGGTCTCACCAGGGGAAGGTGCCTCCATCCAGCATTTCCATTGACAAAAACGGGCTGGTTTGGAGTGAAAATGCCACTGTGATTCCACCGAATGGGAAATCAATAGGAGTCCAAAATTAATTAACCGTGTCTGCCGTGGGGGCAACCGGTTACACAGAGCTGACTGGAGCTCTGAGCCCCCAGCTGGGGCAGATCCAGCCCTCCCAGCTGCCTCCCCTCGCCATCCCCTCCAGGGATCCCTCCCTCCCGCCCCAGCCCCGCTCCCACCGGGGGATGCTGGAAGCCTTTCCAGGGGTTGGACCAGAGGCCCCACCATGAGCTGCTGAAGGTCAGAGCCACTGCTGCTTTCCGATGGGGCGGGCTCCAGAGAGTAAACAATAATTAACCTTAAATTAAAACTGGTTGTAATCTCTGATTACCCGCCTGGTTCTGCGATGTGCCAAAGCCCATTTTGTTTCTGGTTTCCTTGGAGATACCACCCGGCCTCCCCACCCTCTTCCAGCTCTGCTCCAGCTCTTTTTTTTAAAGCAGGTTTAAAAACAGCTATTAGGAGAGCTTGTTAATCATCATCCCAGGCTGCTAATAGCATTCTGGCCACGGTTAATCATAGCGAGCTGCAAGGATGCTGCAAATGGTTTCAGTGGAATAATTGCCCCACTGTTCCTTCACTCCACCACATTCCCCTTGCCTTTCAAGCAGAGTTCTCTACCCCAGTTGGGAAACATGGATTCAGGACACTGCTGGCTTTTTTGATTTTGGCTTGGCTGGTGGTGAGACCCCAATGGAGTTTGGGGAGGGCAGTGCCCTGCTGAGCCCCTGTTGGGTTGCAGCTCAGCAGCAGCAGCACTTGGACAGTGGGTGTGCAGCAGGAGCAGGGAGTTTGGGAGCGTGGAACAGTGCTCTGGGAAAAGCAGGGCTCGAGGTGGAGATGAGCATCTCTGGGGATGGGGATGCCATTAAAAACAGGCTGTGGCTGCAGCCTCCACCTTCTCAAAGCTCCCAGGAGCTCCTGGTTTACTCCTCAGTGCCCCAGAGCTCAGATGTGCTGGCAGCTGCACTCAGAGCAACCTTCTCGCCCAGAAACCATGGGGATGGGAGTGAAGTGGAGGTAATAGATGTGTTCCTGGGCTGGCTTCATCTCTGGGGCATCCTCCTCCTCCTCCCTGGAGCTGCTCCAGCTTCCTGCTGCTGGAGGTGGAGGAAGGTTTGGCCTCCAAGGTCTTACATTTGTAAATCAGTTAAGCATTTTAGTTTTTTTCTGAGAGAAGCAGTTGCTTAAAGACTTCTCTGACTTGTGAGACTGCTTTGTGCTGATGTGACTCAGGAGTGGGAGTGCCGGGGAAGGACCCCCAAAGTGCCTGTCCCCAGCCCCCCCAGCCCACAGCAGGAGCTGCTCTGCCCTCCTGAGCCCCTTTGGGACTGGGTGACCCCCATGAGCGGGTCTTAATTGTGGCTCTGGCTGTTCCTGCTGAAATGACAGATAGGGGACAATACTGTTGGTTGACAATAATTGTTCTCCTAATTACAGCAATGACATTTACTGGAAAGCCACTGCAATCCCATTACCTTCTTATGCTAAATTCTGCGACTTTAAATTCCACTCCCTGAGTCCTTCTCCTGCTATGAATCCCTCTGGCTACAGGAGTGTTTACCTGTGACCAGGGGGTGTCATGGGTGGTCCTGGGGGCCCCAAAGGAGCTGCTTTTCAGGTGGGGTTGGGTGGGTTTTTTTTGGAGGGGACTGATGGTTTTTGCATTTCTTATCCTGCATTTTTTAACCCATCACCTGGATGTTGGAATGTTCAACCAGTTGCAGAGGTGACAACACTCAGGCACTGCCACCCCAAAATTAACCCATTACATTCATTCATCAGCCCCCAAAATAACAGAGGACAGGAGTTTTACAACAGTGTTTCTACTTCTGTATTGCAGGTGGCCCCCCAAGCCTGTGGGTCCTCATTCTGCCCCATCACCAAGCAAAATGTGCCTGTGAATAGTTAATTTTTAAGACCCTTAATATTTTATAAACAGTTGCAATGAGCCATGCTCTGTTTTGTTTGGCTGTTTATGTGTCGTTAAGTCTGTGAACAAGACACTTTAATGTTGCCCTCAGAAAAATCTTTTAATAAAGCACTGTATCTCTTCTCTGGAGAGTCAGCCTTTGGTTAAGCTGGATGAATGATGATGATGATGATGATGATGATGATGATGATGATCTCTTTCAATAGGTTCTTTTCCCCCCCCCTGTTCTGTAGAGGCTTCACACTGTACAAGCTCAAATTAATTATTTCAAAGGGGGAAACCCTACCTTTCAGGATTAGGAAAGCTAAAGTAGGACCATGAACGAGGCCAGATCCGTGCCCCAAAGCTGCACTTGACCCACCACCACGGCCGAGGTGGAATAAGGAAAGGGCTGAAATTCAGGCCCAAAACGTGGGCAGAGAGGCAGGTTCCTCCCCTTTGTGATTTGGAGAAGTCAGAGAGGTTGGCCACATCCCAGGCAGAGAGGAGCAGGAACACCATCTCCTCTTTGAATTATGGACCTTATGGAAAAAAAAAAAAAAAAGAAAAAAAAGAAAAATTAAAAGGGGGGAAAAAGCCTCTTTCTCTCTCAGGATGACTGCTGGGAGGTGATCATTTTTCTTTGAGAAACTGAGGCTCCCCTGTAAAACTTATGGAGAAATAAGGTCATTTGTCAGTTCAAGTCATTGTCTTCCATACATAAAAAACATGGCAAGTGCAGCTTTTGTAAAATCTAAATTGAAAGTAAATAGCAAGCGGGCAGTTCTTGGTGATAAAACCTCCCATTCTGTAGATTTCTGGTACAATATTTATTTTATCCTCTTTATAACTACAAGGGCTGTCTCTGTGTGTTATTAAAGTAATGCATTTGCTTAACCTGCACTTAAATTCCCTCCCAACCTTCCCTGATTGTACATCTCACTGCTACATGTTCCCAGCCTGCTGGTCTCAGCTGGACAATTATATTAACTGCTTCTATTTGCAATTACTATGAATCATAAAGCAAGTCTGAATGGATTGTTTTCTTTATTGAAAATGTTTAAACTTAATGCATCGCAAATGTCACAGCCATGGGGCTGCTCCTGGGCTCGGTGGAGGTGCCTGGCTGCTTCAGCTGCTGCTGAGGGAGCTTGGTGGGCCAAGTTTGTCATTTCCTCCCCTCCTCCCGTCTCTTCCCCCACCACACTGAGTGTCCAAGGCCAGGTTGGAGCAGCCTGGGCTGGTGGAAGGTGTCCCTGCCCATGGCATGGAATGAGATGAGCTTCAGTGTCCCTTCCAACCCAAACCAGCCTGGGATTCTGTGAATAAACTGCATCAAAAGAGAAATGACACAGCAGTTGTTTTGATATCTCTGAGATGAGGGACCAGGAGGTGACAAAGTCATCTCCCCCCTCCCCAAATTGCCCAGAGATGCTGGTGATGAGCTGGATGGCAGAGGAGATCCGAGCCTGAGCTCACCCCACGTCTTTCCCTCTGGGCTGTCTGCAAGGTGGAATGTTGGGCTGCAGAGATGTTCTCCAGGGAAGTTTGGGAAGCACC
Source organism: Anabacerthia variegaticeps (assembly GCA_035583185.1). NCBI lineage: Eukaryota > Metazoa > Chordata > Aves > Passeriformes > Furnariidae > Anabacerthia > Anabacerthia variegaticeps. The sequence continues at coordinate 322,411 of JAWWEW010000079.1, read as the reverse complement.
TGGGACAAGCCCAAGGTTACAGGCTGCAGCCACAGGAACAGTCCTGCTGCCTCCCCCCAGTTGTTCTAGATGTTCCCAAGATCTACCAACCTCGTCTGGGGTTTCTCTTCCCTGGCCCCTCAAGGTGCTCCCCCTGAGTTGGTGGGACGAAGGTTGGAAGGTCTCTGAAGCTCCTGGCCATCCTTGGTGTCTCTTGGTGCAGAGGCAGGTGAGCACCAAGGGGATGATGGATTTTGTCCAGCAGGAATTGGATGATATCCCACAAAGCACTCTCATTCCTGCAACTCATCTTGCAGCCTTCAGCTGTACTTTGCTTTCTTCTTTTTTTTCAGTTCAGTCAGGACAAATTCTCCTTGTGCTGTGGTCTGGGGTGGTTGGTGTCACTGCATTGCACTGGTCTGACTGGTAAGGAAAGGAAAGTGACCTAAACCCATGGAAAATAGGGGAAGAGAAGAACATTTCTGGTTAGGGCAGGGCAGGAGGAGCAGCAGAGACTGAGGGTTTGAGATTGGACATGGGCAGGTTGTGCCAGTGCCTGTGATTGACAAGGAGCTGTGCTTGGAGAAGAGCCTAAATGAGATGACTACACTTTGATTTCTTAATTAATATATTTTAAATGTCACTGCAGGGTGGTTTGTGCCAGTGAGCTGAGAGAGCCCATGAATTGAGTACAGATGGGCCTGCCCCAAATCCTGGCATCCCCCAGCTCGGGGAGGGTTTGGGTCTGGCTGGGATCTGTGTCGAACTCACTCTGTCGCCGTTGCCCTTTTGGGTTGTGGAGCCCAGAACAGGAGGATGAGGATGGAGCTGTGAGGAAAGCTCTGCTCGCTCGGGGATGCTGCTCCTGGAGGGGCTGGGGGGACACCACCCGTGGTCTCACTCCATGGAGGAGCACAAGAAGAGCCCTGTCTTGGGCCGAAGAGCTTTGCAACCCCTTTAGGGCCTGGTGGAGGCTTCAAGGTTTGGTTTTGTGCATTGAGGATCTGCATTTCTGACACTGTGCAGGACCTGCGAGCCCGGCGTGGAGCTGAGCCAGCCCTGTGGGCAGAGCTGCAAGCTCTGAGCTCACTCTTGCTTATGCCATAAACTGGGAGCTACTCCAAGGACGTGGGAGAGGTTGGACAGTGGAGAGCTGGTTCAGGATGAAGCAAGGCTGGCTGAAAGCCAAAGCAAATCCAATTTTCTTTCTACCCCTGAGACATGAATTTGTGGAGCTGAGTTCAGATTCAGCTCCGTGTTTTGGTTCAGCTCAAAGTGCTCCCTCTGTTTTAGTCTCAGCATCATCAAAGTCCCCTTAATAAGATTTGTCTCTTCCCACATTCCCTTTCAGCATGCTCTTAATGCATCCAAAATGGCAGCGTCCCACGGCCCCTCAGACTTGCATTTTTAAACATGGGGTTTTTTCTTTGTTTTTAAATCACTTTTTAGGCCCAGACAGAGCGAGATAACAGCATAGATGGAATCAATAGTCCACAGAAGGGATAGGAATTACCCAGGCTTAATAAACTTCACGCATGGCTTGCTATTGCAGCTGTATCTCAAGTGCAGACAAACAGGGATGCTCTTCGGGAGAGGCAGTGACGAGACCTTGGTGCTGCTCGGAATGAGATGGTCATTAAAAGGGTTACAGATGATGCAGCTTTTATCTTTTTCAGGAAGTTTGGCGTCCTCCTATGCTTTTATTGCGTTCCTGATGGTTGTGGTTTGTACTGAGAATTCGTCTTGCCCCAGAAGGTCCTGCAGGGAATGGTTGTGTTCCCCAGAACTGCTCTGCTTGGATGTGCCCAGCCCTGCTCTTGGGTGTTTGTGACGATTTTGGGGAGATTAATGCTAATAATCACCCCAAAATTTGAGCATCCATCTCCTTTCAGCAGCCACAACATCCTCCACGCAGAATTAGGTCCCTCTGCCCCTTCCCTGGGGAGATGTGGGAGAGATCAACATACCAAAGCAATTAAAAAATAATAATCACAGACCAGTAGCAAAGGAAAAAGCATAAAAAGTGGGACTAATTTTATGACGAGAAATGAGGCTGTAAAACCAGGAGCAATTAGAGCACAAAGGCAATTAAACCATTTCAAAAGGCTCAGTGAAATTTATTTACTTCTTCCTTTTTTCTGGGAGGCTTTTGGGGAATGGGGACCTTTTTTTTCCTCCAGTGCTGACGGGGACCTGGTACCAGGAATTTCCTTTTTACCTCAGGATCTTAACTCTGTGTTTCTGGAGCTTAATTTCTTTTTTTTTTGGGGGACTAGAAAAGAAAGGCAGGTGCTTCTCCCTGCAGTGGAGCAGCAGGAGTCACCCCTGAGGGCACGTGAGGGTTTGGGTCTCCTGCTCCCCCCAACACCTCCCCAGGAAGAGGTTTGAGGTGTTTCTCCTCCTTGTAAGGATGGATCATGAGGGTCAGGGAAGAATTGCATCCATGAGGGTGGCACAGGTTGCCCAGAGCAGCTGTGGAATTGCCCAAGGCCGGGTTGGACGGGGCTTGGAGCACCCTGGGCTGGGGGAAGGTGTCCCTGCCCATGGAAGTTGCACTGGATGGGCTTTGAGGTCCCTTCCAACCCAACCCAACCCATTCCATGGTTCTGGAAGTGTAATGGGGGGAAAAATTCCTCTGACTCCCCAAGTCATGGGTTTATATTGGACTTTTCTGCACTCTGTGTGCTTGGGAGCCAAGGTGTTGGGCTGAAGCTGAGGGACACTGGATTTAAACCTGGTGGTGCCCCACAATTTCAGTGGAACATCAGGAAAGGCCTTTGATGCAGCCAGGGAAAAGAGACTTTCCTCGTGGAAAGCACTGGTTTGCATCAAACACCCCTGGAAACTGTGTCCTTGAGCATCCCATCACCTATTTTAGGCATCACATTACCCAAGTTACAGCCCCGAAAGTGCATCTCTGGATCTCACCCTAAATCCTGGGAAACTCAATAAGTGCTCACATGTTCGGATGATGAGTTGCCTCTGACTCTCTAAATACATCTCTATATATATCTCCATGTTCACTTCCAGGATGAAACCAGCTGACTGGAATATTTATTGCTGTGGGATTGGTGCTGTGTGTCCCTGCAGTGGGGCAGGACCCTGAGCACAGATGGGGCCTTTGTGCTCCTTGGGGGAATGGGAACTCCTCTGTTGTGTTCCACAGCCTGGGACTGACCTGTGGAAGCCTCCAAATGACTCAGCCTGGCCCCAGAGTTCCCTCCTAAGCTGTGCTAAATGGGGACACTTAACTGCATCTCACAGAAGAGTGGATGGAGTGTCCCCACTCCCGGTGAGGTCAGTAAGAGAAACTGAGGAAAACCTGATTCCCACATGTTTTAGTACCTCAGTGAGACTTTTTTCGAGGATTGCAACTTTATTCAACTTGAAAGACACCTTGAGAAACTTGAAAATATCCTGTACTTTGCTTTTCTCCTCTGCAAAATGGGTCAAGCCCCGTGGAGTGGGAAAAGCTGGCTGGGAGCATCCACAGGGCCCCCGGGTCGCTGCTTTATCACCCTGATAACATCCAGTTCCAGCTCAGTCAGCAAATTGCAGGGACTCTTAATGGCAAGGAGGCAACATAAACTCACCCTGTTTATTACAGGTAAGCCCTGTCCTCTGCAGCACAGACCTGCTGTCCTGACTTTGGCAGTCGTCTTCCCAAAAACCTCTCCCTGCTGAGAAATGCTGAGGTTGGGACCGAAATGCCAGCTTGGAGCCCCAGTGATGCTGCCCAGGGTGCTCTCCAGGCTGGGCACACAGGGGTGGCTGCCCAGGTTTCAGAGCCACCAGTGACAAGTGCCCAGATGGTTTGCCAAGGAAGAATCCCCCCGAATTTACAGCTGAGAGCTCACAGCTTGAGAAGAACCTGCTCCAGCCCTTGGTGCCCAACCCAAATTTGTGTGAACCTCTGCTGATTTCTCCAGATGATTTCCCGGTTCATAACTAGAAGGAAATGAGGTTTTGAAGAGCCCGTAGCCTGAGATTTATTCCACTGCTGCTCTCTTTGAATCAGGAACCATCAATAGTCATGGTGTGTCACAGGGTATCCAAATTACAACACACCATTTCGGCTGCCTAATTGGATGAATGAATTTTAGAGAAAATTAATGAATGGTGAAGAGCTCATTTTTAAGGGTTGTGTTTTGGTTTTTTTCCCTCTCCCCATGCAAATTTCTGGCGATGTAAATCAATTGTCTGCGCTTGAAATTCATGGAGCGTTGAGGGGATCCCCACAGCTTTCCCAGCTCCCTCGTGGCTGCCTTGGGAACTGATGGAGAAACACAGCCAGCCAAAAATGCTGATTTGCTGGACTGGTTTTACAAATAGTTCTTTGGGGTGTTTTTCTGGCCCAGAAAAGGAGGGTCTGCCCTGTCCCCCAGGCTCCTGCAGCAGCCCAGGGGTGGGAGGGCTGGTGGGGAGCAGCGAGCCCTGTGCTCACATAGCTGCTTAGGGCTTTTGCTTGGTGTAAAGTAAGAGACCAGGATAGAAGGGTATAAATGTATGTGAGATATATATAGATATATATAGATATAGATATATATATAAAGTAATACAGCAAGTATAACAAGTAATAGAGTATAAAGTAAAAGTATCTATATAAGCGTGTGTGTGTATATATGTGTGTGTGTGTGTGTGTGTGTGTGTGTGCGTGTGTAAGTATACATATATTGGGGTTGGAACCAGATGATCTTTAAGATGCTTCCAACCCAAACCATTTTATGACTCTTTCTAGATGTAAATAAATAAATAAATAAATATAAATATATATACATAAAGAACTCTGGGCTTTGGCTCTACCCTGGAGGGGTCATGTCCCACTGTTTTAGGGCTGCTGCCCTGCCCTGGGGTTTCCTGGGGGCCTGGAGGATGCTCAGTGCTGCTGCAGAGGGGTTTGGAGTGTTTGGGGAGTTTTCCTCAAGGCACGTTTTCTCCTGCCTTTATTTTATCCTCCTGAAGACGGGGAGACAGTCTGGAGTGAAAGAGAAAATGGGATGGGGAGAAGAGAGCAGCAGGTACAGATGATTCCAGGGAGGGGGGTGGCAGAGCTGACCTATTTCTTTAGTCATACATGTATTTATACACGGGCCAGGTGTGCTTATTTCCTCTCTGATTTAAGGAAGGAAAGTAAAACAGGACCCAGATAACTGACCTGGTTTAAACCACTTTGTAGGATTTAACCAAAAAAAAAGTCCCTCTGGATTTAAGAAACTTCAGCTGAAGTTTTACCACTTGGAGCACATTTGAATCTCACCAGGTAACTTCATTTGGTTTCCTTAATGAAGGCAGCGCAGCGGGGTTAATTCTGATTTCTATGTAGAAAGATTAAGTAGTAGTTGGGTAAAATACTTCATCACTGAAGTGATTTTCAGGATGTGCTCACTCCGAAGGCACAGATGTAATACCTGCTTTTAAATTCAATTAGCTCTGACTCAGTTGTGTTGCCTGAATACATTACCACAGCTTGAGACAGTCAGTGTTATTCTTTAAAGCTAAAAAAAAAGGGGGGGGGGGCGTGGAGAAAAAAGAAGAAATCTATTTGGAGATTTCCCCAAATGTGCTTGAATTCCCTCAATATGCCGTGTGGCTCCTGCCACTCCCATCCTGGGTTTCCCCTTGGCTGGCACTGATTCCCCCAAGGCTGGGGGGGCTCCAGAGGGGGAACCATGGTCAGATCCCCAATTCTTAGGGGGTTCCCCCCTTTTCCCACCCCCTCATTCCTGGCAAACTCTGGGATTTGGGGCTTTCCCTCCACAGGGACTGCTGACCTGACACATGCCCAGGGCAAGTCCCACCCTCTCCCACTACCTGTTGATTACATTTTATGTGGCAACAGAGGGAAAGGCTATTTGAAAGCTAAATTAATTAATGCTTGTAAAACACTTGGAGATCCAAGGATGAAAGGCGTGCTAGAATTGCAATTTATTTTATAATTATCGAAACAACTCTGAAAGACAACGAGGCTCCTGTTGGTGTGGGATGGTTCCTTTAATTAACTCCGGGGCTGTGACAGTACATTTCTGTGGATAAGGACCTCCTGGAGATGATGCTCCACCAGCAAAGCCTTGAACTGGTGGTTGGCACTGAGGCTTGAGAATGGGAACTGGGAGGACTGGTCTGTGGCAGCCTCGAGGTGTGTGTGGGGAAGGGACCTTTTGCAGGAAAACAAGGGCTGAACCCCAATTTTTCCTGCAAAGCAGGGAAGAGATAGTGGGACAGCCTGCTCCTCCATCTGGGATGGGAATAGGCAGAGCCTTCCCATGCCCCAGGATTGCTGGACATGGGAGAAAAAGACCCAATTCATAGGAATTTATGAATTAAAAAAAAAAAAGAAGTGTATTTTAAGGTTGTTCGAGCAATCCTGAATGTCTGGCTTTCCCCAACACATCCATTCATTGTCTGCCTGTTTCTCTGGGCTATAAACCATCTGTGTTTTCTTTCTGAAGTGAGCACACTTGTGCTCAGGCTGCCATGAACTTCAGGTCTCTGCTCCCAAATATTTCTCCAGGCACCTAAATGGCTTTTGGGGCCCCCTCACCCCTCCTGCCATCTGCCTGTGGCCACCACGGATGGGCTGCTCTGGACATGGTGGGTTTGGCTCTTGTGGGCAGAAGGTTAATACCTGCCCTAATAAAATCAGATCTCAGCACGCCCTGACAAATTAACTGCTCTCAGCCAGAGGGTAGTTAAAAAAAAAAAAGAACAAAAAATTAACTTTTTAAATGTAATTTAAAAAATGCCCCTGAAACACCTCAGAATTTCCCTGGGGTGTGGGGAGCTCTGCTGTGCCTCACCATGGGTGTCTGTTAGTGGCTCTGATCTCAATTAATGCTCATTTTTCTGTTCCTAAAGGACTGGGGGAGCCTGAGGGCCATGGAAATCTCCAGTGCTGCTGCTGAGATTTGCACCAGCTCCTCTGGACAGGTCATTTCCCTCCTGGCCCATGCAGTGGTCCCATGACTGAGCACAATGACCCTACAAGACTCTGGAGAATCCACACTTGATACAGGTGAGACTTTAAAATAAATGTATTAAGAAGAAATCAGGCTGGAAAAAGCCCTCCAGATGGGGCTTTCAGCTTGTCACACACGAGTCAAACCCAGCACGGATCCAGAGCAGCACTGGGAGCCTCCACTGGGTGGTGAACACATCCCTGGCCCTGCTGGAAGACATCGGAGTCAGGGCTGTCCTGAGGAGGAGCAGGATGATGTCACAGCTCTCATTTGTCTTAGCAGAGGTAGTTTTGCAGACCGTAAGAAGAAAACTGGATTTTGGACAGAACCCACCCCAGGCAGACCCTTGTTCCCCAGTGAGAAACCAGCAGTGGCCATGCTTTGGTCCAGGATTCATCCCAAAGTCCACCCATTGCAGGCTGATGTTGCCAAAAGCACCTTTGTAAAGGCAGACCCCAAAAAGCCAAGCCCGTTACCTCAGTGTCTGTGAAGCTGCTGCACATATTGGGTGCAACAGGGGTTTGGAAGCACCCCCTGCTCTTGGACACCAAGCACAGGCTGAGTCTGGGTCCTGCTGAGCTCCCCAGGTGTCACGAGGGAGATGGAACCCACAAACACAGAGTTCTCCTTCAAATGTTGCTTCCCAGGGTCCTTGCTGAGGGGCTCCTGCCGGCTCCTTCTCTGCCATCCTGAGTTCTCTTACTTGTTTTCACTATAATGATGAAACTGAGATCAAAATGCAGCTCTGCAACCTCTCTGAGACAACCTCAGCTCCAAAGAGGGAGGCAGGGGAGGAGAGGGGAGAAGCCAAAGCTCATTTAATTGCTGGGGAAGTCGAGGCATGGAGAAATTTCCATGAGCAAAACTTCCTCAGACGCAGGAACTGCAGCTGGATCTTCATCTCTTCCTCGGAATTTGTTCTCGCAGTCAGACTGAGTTTCTCCTCCTGGGTCTGAACCTCATGAAAAACTCCAGGTCCACCTCGCTGGAGCAAGATACCATCGGGCTCTTTGAAATCACTCCTCCCCATCATCACTGCCTTTCTCCGTGCTCCTTTCTGCCAGAGACAGCGGCTTCTCTGGCTGCTGTGTCTTGGCTGGAGGAACTCTGATTAAAACTATTTTAATAGCATTTTAGTTTTGAAAGCCTTGTGGGCTGCACACCAGATCAGAGCAAGGGCAGGGCTTCCTGCCGCGAAAAAGGGCGTGCAGAGGCTGGAGAGACTCTCAGCAAATCCAGCCAGAAATGCCGCTTCTCCTAATGAGTCTCCCTGGGTTTTCTGGCGCTGCGAATCCTGCAGCACTAAAGATGGAGAGAGAGACCCTGCTAGCCGTGCTTAGCTTAGCAGCAGGCACGTTGGCTCCTTGATTTAATGCAGCTCTGCTCCATGGAGTGTTTTATTTGCAGCTGGTGAGGGTCACTCAGGGGAAATACAAGGCAGCAAACCCATTCTGGACGGGAGAGGTTTGCTGGAGATGTGGATGAGCACGGGGCAGGGATGGTTGGGTCTGAAGATGTCCAGGAGTCCCAGGAGTGAGGTCTCGCTGCAGCACCAGCACCAAGTGTGCCAGTCAATGCCCTCTGCAGGGACACAGCAGTGGGGCTCAGCCACCACCCTGACTCTGCCCATGGGGACCCCCAGCTCATCCCAGTGGCTGTGGGGGCAGCCTTGGGCCCTGCGTGCAATTAGCAGCTACTGCTTGGAGCTGCATGAAGGATTCGAGGACCAACTTGCCCCCTTTTTGTGGCTGAGCCCGCAGCTGGGGGGCTCAGGGGGCAAGTTCAGCCCTGCATTTTATCTCCCATCGTTTTCAGCTGCTTTCTTGCTCTTTGCAGGGGATGACCCAGAGCTGCATGGCTGGTGCTCACAAGATCACAGAGTCATGGAATGGTTTGCGTTGGAAGGGACCTTAGAGCTTTAAAGCCCCGTCCAGCCTGGCTTTGGACACCTCCAGGGATGGGGCAGCCACAGCTTCTCTGTGCCAGAGCCTCCCACCCTCACTGTCTGATGCTCCAATTGCAGCCCCCACCTGCCCAGCACCCCTGGATTTTGGCTGGGCCAAGTTGGACAGGGACACAGGGACACACCCTGGGCAAGGAAAGACTTGGACTCCCAGAGCACTGGAGTAACTGGGGGAGCTGGTGGCCTCATCAGCTGCTGCAGGGGACATTTGCTGGGAAGCTGCAGCTTTCTCTGCTGTGGAGAATCCAATTAAGCTCTTATTAAATTAATTTGCTTTTTTCCCCTGTCCCTAACTTGCTTTTAGAGCCTTGGGCTGGAATTTTCCTAAAGGAGCCTCTAATGGTGGTGGTTTGGTCCTGGCAGAGGCTCCTCTTGGCTCCAGGCTCGAGAAGGGACATGTGGGCTCAGTTCTGGGGACATTGATGTGACAGCCCTGGAGTCCAGCAGGAGTGGGAGAAGGGCAAACATCAGAGTGTGCTGCTACAAACACAAGGGATGGTGCTGCTCCAGGCAGGGGTGACCCTCCAGGCTGGGTCAGGAGAGTCCCCAGTCCCAGTTTGGCACAGTCCCGCTCTGGGGATTGCTCCCTGCCTGATGTCCAAGGCATGCTGGAGCATTTCCTCCACACTCTCCACTTTGGATCGTTTTGGACCTGAGAAATGAGCTGGGGGGCAGCTTTCCAGGCAGAATTAACCCTCCCACCAAGCAGCCTGTGAGAAAACCTCCCTGACCCCTGCAGGTTTAAGCCCAAGAAGCACATGGGGCAGCCACAGCTTCTCTGCCCACCCTGTGCCAGGGCCTGCCCACCCTCCCAGGGGCAATTCCCTCCCAATATCCCACCCATTCCTGCCCTCTGGCACTGGGAAGCCGTTCCCCCTTGCCCTGGCACTCAGGTCCTTGGTCCCCCCAGTGCTGCAGCAGAGGTCCCTGTGGAAGGGGACAGCCCTGTCCCCAACTCACCCACCCTCAGGGCTGCCTTGAGCCCCCACCACTTTCCCCTCTGCTTATGCAACTGGAAGGGAAGGGTTTGGGTGCGAGCCCAGCCGGGACAGGGTGTCCCCAAACCCTAATGAAAGTGTTCACAGCCTGGCTGGAGCTTCGTGGGGAGAAACACTTGATTTATGACATGAGTCAATGATGTTTCTCTGCCAAAATGCATAAAAGGTACAGGCTGATGAGTCAAAGGCAGCTCCATCTCCACAGTGGGGTTGTTGCCTGGAAGGGGGAGCCTGGGATGTCTCTGATAACCTCCCTGAACCCCACAAGGATGGCATGGAGGGGAGGGCCTGCCAGAGAGATTAAATACACATTGATATACACACAAACACACCAAATACATATTTAACCCAGCATTTGAAGTGACAAAGCAAACCCACAGCTTTTCAGAGAGAAGCACAAGCCTTGGATTTACCTTCCAATAATCCCCACGGGCCCCGTTGCTGCTGCTCTGACACATCGTGTGGGAGTGTGGGATGTGTATCAAAGGGTGCAATTTAATCTCTGTTTTTAAAAATGTAATGATTTTACATCAGTTTTATGATTCCTGTGTCCTGTCTAAGGATATTTTATTTTTTTCCACCCAGCAGCACTATGATGGACCTGCCAGCTTTTCTGTTGTATAAAGATTTCTTCTTTAAATGACAGGAAACATGATTTCCCCCAATATTTATATTAATTCTATGCCATTATTGCTTTATTTCTGGGCTCTGAAAGCAGGAAGATTTGTGTTTCATAATCCATGCAGGAAGGCTGAGTTGATATATTGGTTGCAAATGAAGAAAAGCACGTGTGGCTCTTCCCCAGTAGGTTTAATTTTATCCATCTGGCTCAATCATGGCAGTAGATTAAGTAAAAATTTTCGGTGGAGTTGCGTTGGCATAACTTGGCTTTTTTTTTTATTATTTTATTTAAATATTGAGGTAGTTTCTGGTCTGGGGAGGGATCTAACTCCCTATTTCTTGCCTTTCCTTTTTTCCTGTGGGTCCCAGCTGGGCACTCTTGGCTGGCAGCTGAATTCATAAATTGCTTAAAACCAAATCCTGCACCAAAACAAGCTTTTTTAATCCAAACCCCTCGGATCTGCAATCCTGGGACTTGGTCCAGCATCAGGAATAATATGGAGCACGTAGGAGGAATAACTCTGCTCCTTTCCTGGCGCCGCCGAGCCGCTCATTTCACCGCTGCGGCTCCGGAGACGCTGGAAATGGCAAAACAGACCAGAAATAGCAGATAATCAGAATCCCAGGCTCGTTCGGGTCGGAAGGACCTCAAAGCCCACCCAGTGCCACCCCTGCCATGGGCAGGGACACCTCCCACTGTCCCAGGGTGCTCCAACCTGGCCCTGGACACTCCCAGGGCTGGGGCAGCCACAGCTTCTCTGCCCACCCTGCCCAGCTCTGGCCACCCTGCCCCAGTTTGTCTTTTTGTCCCCTGGGTTTCAAAGAAGGGGCTAAACCCGTGGTGACTCTCGGAGTGGTTTTGCCAGTGGTCACTATTGGAGCAAGAAGTTGGAGTTTCAGGCTTTTCCTCCAGACTTTGCACAATAGTTTTCCTCAAATGGTTAAAGCACATTGTTTGGACAAGCTTTGTGTATTATATTTAGCCTATTATGCATATTAAATTAAAATATTTATTTTAGCATTGGAAGCCAAACCTGAACCACTTAGTGCTGTGGAAATAAAATGATTCCACTTCCCTGAAGGCCAGGGAATGTGGGGGACACCTCAGCCTTCTCCCTGCCCATTGCACTGAAACCCAGCGTGCTTTTGGATCTTCTGGCACTGTGTGTGCAGGTGGGGGGTGGCACCAGGAGGGTCCCACATCCCACCCAGGAGGGTCCCACATCCCACCCAGGGGATCCCACATCCCACCCGGGAGGGTCCCACATCCCACCCAGGAGGGTCCCACATCCCACCCAGGGGATCCCACATCCCACCCAGGAGGGTCCCACATCCCACCCGGGAGGATCCCACATCCCACCCAGGAGGGTCCCACATCCCACCCAGTGGATCCCACATCCCACCCAGGGGATCCCACATCCCACCCGGGAGGGTCCCACATCCCACCCAGGAGGGTCCCACATCCCA
>JAWWEW010000079.1:116780-300476 GCA_035583185.1 Anabacerthia variegaticeps | reverse complement strand
CCCCCCCCCCCCCCCCCCCCCCAAGGGAGACTCAGGCTGGGTGTCACCTGCAGGCTGTGGCATTGATGGGGGTGCTCAGCAGAGCAGCTTCCCCTCCACTTGTGCAATGGCTCCCAAACGCTGCTGAGCTCCTGGGCTGGCCGAGGCTTGGACATGGGGGGGTTTCTCATCTCTGTGAGGTGTGCATAGGCTGGCTCTGCAGGAATGCTAGCCCAGTGGAGAGAAAAGCCTTTTAGCAGATTGATTCAATATTGGTTTTGAACTCCTTCCCAGTGCAGGGTAGCAGAGCCTCACTTGTCAATGACAGGGATGGCATGTGGAGCACGGCAGGGCTGCACAGCTCCCAGACGGGATGTGCAGGATGTGGGCAGGGCAAAGCTGGTGCTCAAAAAGGTTCCTCTTCTCTCCATTTCTTCCTTTGCTGGCTGCTCCTGCACGGGCACACTGGTGGGTTGCTGAGGGGTTACAGCTCCAGAAGAGTGATGTTGCACCGAGCTGGGGCAACTCTGCTGCCCTGAGAGCAGAGGCACCAAACAGCATCTCCGTGAGCACTAAATATCCAGAACTAGGAATTGCTTGCTCCTCTTTCTTTTAGCTGAGAAGGAGTAGGTAGAGTTGGAATAGCTGGGAGTGTTATAAATGCTGACATGCCTTTGAACTAGCGGCTGGGTGAATGTCTCATCCCACGCTGGCTCTGTTCGTGCTCCCCTGTCAGCTGCTCGCGAGGACTAATAGAGATAAAACAATCCGAGGATGGATTTCCAGGCGGAACGGCTCTGCCAGGTGTCTCCTCCTGCTGTAGCAGGGGACTTGAAAAAAGGAAAAGGAGAGGCCACAGTGCCAGAATCTATCTGGGGAAGTCGAGGGAATTACAGTGGGGTAAACCTGAGGCCTTGGGAGGGAGGAAACGGCTGGCTTGACCTTGTGCTGCAAAGGAACAGGCTGTCATCAAAGCCTCACAAATCCTGCCCCAAAGAGGCATGAAAAATGTGTGCCTGGTGGCAGAGGGCGAGCTCAGGTGCTGATGGATGGCTTTGTCATGCTGCCATCCCCCCTGGCTGGAAGGACCAGCCATGTCTACAGAAACACTGTTTGCTTTGCATCTTGCTAAGGCTTTTTTAAAGAGTTGAATAAATATTTGTACAAATAGCACCTTGAACACCATGTCCCTGCTCTAATTCCATGGAATTTGTGTCATGGAGCACTTAGTCCTGCAGTGGGGATCTGAACCGTGTGGACAGACACTGGATCCCACCAAATCTGTCTGGTTCTGCCTTTGCACTGCTGGTCTGAGGCCAAGGGCTCCCAGGACTCTATCCTAAATAATCCACACCAGGAGGGATTTGGGGGAGATTCAGTAGAACAGTTGGGCTAGAAACTTCTGAGCAGAGGAGTCAAGGCTGGTCTTCTCACCTTGCACAGCTACAGAAACACTGGGGCAGCAGGAGGGGCAGTTCTGCCTCCATCACTCTCGGCTCCTGGGTCCTGGCATCCTGCTCATCACCACACAGGGAGTTTGCCGGGGGAAAATTACTGGGTTTGCTGGGAGCTGAGGATACTCAGCCCTAGCTGGGCTGCTCGATGCTACTGGTTGCACTGTGTCCATGGGAAAAGCCTGGGGAAAGCAGTGTAAAGGTGCCAGGAGGGAAATGGATGGAGAAAACAGTGTAAAGCAAGGCAGAACTCTGAGTTTGGGCAGCACAGATGGGAACAGGAAGGCTGTGGTGGGGCAGAGGGGCTAATCTGGGCCTGGTGGGGTGTGGGGGGAGCCCAGTGTCACAGCATCACTGGGCAGTGCTGGTTGGACCAGAGCTTTCCTGGAAAGGTCAGGTTGAAATTAAATTTATGTATATTTATATATATATATTTCACTGACCAAAGCAAATGCATCTCAAATACTAATTAACTGTGTGTCACTCAGCCAGGGCTATTGCTGGGGTTATTTTTCTTGCTCCAGTGATGAATATGGCCAATTAAATCAACAGTATCTCTTTTCTTGCATTCATTTTCTCTCTCCATCACATGCTTGAAGGAGAGCAAAATCAAAGTGACAGCAGAAAGGGTTTCCAAATCCAATCGGCAAAATGCTTGGAGCCTCTTCCTGTGACTGTAGGGCTCTGCTGAGGCTGTTGCCCCTTCCTTCTCTTAGTCAAAATCTCCATCTTAAGCCTTGTTCTCTCTCCAGCCTCGCTGTTTCTTCCTGCTGGCCCGTGATGTGTCCCTTACAGGGGCTGCACCCCAGTGCTGTGGTGTAGGAGAGCACCTGGCCCCTGTATCCACTGGTGCTGCTGCTGATGGAGCCCCAAACCTGAATCTGACAAGGCTGAGCCTTTAGGGGTGATCCTTACTGTACTTCTGAAGAGGGTGAGTGATTTTCCTTAGAGGCTCTAACGATTTGAAGGGCAGGAATGGGAAGAAGGTTGATGAGCTCTCCTCATATGAGGAGATGTGTTAAAGACACAGTTCCTGTTAGACCAGCTCGGTGCTGCTCAGGCTGGCCTGGGTTGCTGCCCTGCTCCTCTCTTATCTGGGTAAATGCTGTGCTCATGAATGAGGCCAGAAGACTTACCAAAATCAATCAGAACTCCAGTTAATGAGAGCAGCTGGTCACTTGTTCCCTCCTTCCCCCAGCCTTGTGGCAGAGGGCCACAAAGGTCAGAAGATAAAAGTCTGCTCAGATCTCCATCCTTGGACTACTACAGTAGTTTACACTTAGTCAATAAACAGGAGTAATCAGGAGTTGCTTTTTGGAATGGATAAATACAGAGTCTTGGATGTGTCCCATTCTCCAAGCACCTCTGTTCCCTACCTATGAAGTAATGAGACTTTGTATAATTTCTGAAATTTTTGCAGTAACATCTCTGCTGTTTCAAGAATGAAACGGAGAGATTTGTGGAGAAAGAATGTTTTCGGGTCAGGGGAGAAGTCTTGTACCTGCTCACGCCTCATCTCTTTAGGGAAGGTGTGGAATCAATCTTTGTGATTAAGTGAGAGAGCAGGAAGCTTGAAGCCTCTGGGCTTTTGCAGTCTGCTCAGGTCTTGGTGCAGAGGCAATGGGAAGAGCTGGGTCTGTATTTTCCAGGAATGTTTGAAAGTGAAAAGCACCGAAGAGCAGAATTGTTCTGGTGCAACAACATGCACCGAGTGGGAGTGTGATCTCTGCTGGTAACAAGGAACAGGAGCAGCACAACAGAGCTTTATCTTGCCCCTTGCCACCTCAGCATGGGAACAGCATGTATTTTCATCAGGTGAAGGTGCTCCCGGAAAAGGAGGAGGCTGAGGATCAGACTGGATGAAGGAAGGAACAGTAAGGTCTAAGAGTTACAGAGGGCCAACTCTGTTCCCATGTGCTCGAGCTGTTTGGAGAAGAACAGGGAGCGAAGCTGCTTGTGCCTAACACTCCCTGAAAGCCATTGAATGAACCCTAAGAGTGAGATGGAGCTGCCAGAGCCAGCCCCCATCCCTGCTGTGGGGGAACAGGTGGCCTTTACACCACTGGTGGGCATGGAGGTCTGGAAGGAAGGTCCTGTAGGTGGAGTGGAGCCACTGGGGGATGTCTGCAAGAAAAACACATCGTGCAATAAGATGGTGTGGTCGGTGGGCAGTCTGGCCCAAGGAAGGAAGGTTCCCCTGGACGCTGCAGCCTTTGGGTAGCAGAGATTTCTGGCCCTGTGGGCAGGTGTGTTCTGTCCTTCATCTCCATCCCAGGTGGCTTTGGGAGATCAAAGGTAAGGCTCTCTGCTGCTGGAATGCTCTTGATGTCAGTCGGGTTGTGCTGCAGGGAAGTTGGCTCTCTCCTTTAATTACAGGCAGAATTAAACTTGAGTGTTCAGGCTGGAATTCCTACCTTTGGCCTGCACAGCATCTATAGATCATTCAAATCTCACTTGAACCCTCAAAGTATTTCTTACATGTTGTTGTCAAGGCTTAGTGCTGGTTCTCTGCAAGGAGGACAATGTCTTCAGTGCCCAGTTGTCTGTAGGTTGCATGTGGGGTAATCGGCCACCCTCATTGCTCCTGGTGGCCTATAAATTAAATAAGGTGACGATTAAATTCACCTTGATGTTCTGGAGGTGAAGCCAATAGTTCCCAGTGCTGGTTCACCAGCTGCCTCCCTCTGGGTCACAGTCTGGTGACTCTGCCAGCAATATACTGATCCATATTTGTGCAGGAAAAGCCTGCAATAAAATGTGCAAGAAACTGCAAAGAACCTCCTGATAAATGAGGTCTGTAAGTCATCCTTTGAGGCTGTGCTGGAACCTGGTTATTGCTTAATAGAGTAGGAGCAGTGGAGCTTGGTTTATGGGGCAGGAACTTGCTAAGAGGAGGGGAGGGCTGCTGGCAGCTCAGCTCAGAGCAGTGTTTGGGTGCTGCCCCAAGGCAGAGCCATCAGTGGAGGCTCCACGTGGGTTGTACTGGTGCTCTGATCAAAAAGGTACATGTGGATCATCCTTGGCTCTTTTGTTATTAGGGTTTTGTTGGGTTCATTGGGGCTTTGGCTATTCCAAGCTGGCTGGGCCCATGAGACTTCATTTGCCTTCTCCCTCACCCCCAGTTAATCTTTTTCTGCACAGTATTTACATCAAATATGTTGAGTTATCCTTTTTCTGGCATAAATGGAAGCTCTTCACATACCATCTCCCTTCTGCTCGAGCTCTGGGACATGGAGAAATCAGGGCTCCTTTCCCAGTAGCTGCTGCCTTCTCATCTCTTGCTTTTCAGGGTGATTTGGTGACAATTAAATTCGCTGCCATTACAGCATCTCTGCAGAAGCCATGAACCCTCCTGGAAGATTCGCCCATACCACCTCCCAGAATGGCCTTTTCCAGACCTCATCTACTCCTTAACCTCCCTCAACTTCCCTCAGCTTCTCCTGGTTCCTCACCAGACTGCAGGGCTGTTGAACTGGGACAGCCCCATCCCTGAGCTGCTGGGATATAGAGGATTTGGGTTACACAGCTCCATCACTGTCCTCACATCAACAGCTCTGCCCCAGCAGGACCCAGACCCCTTGCTCTCCTTTTCCGCTCTTGTCTATTGTGTGCTGTGGTTTATTTTAAATGCTGGGACAGAGCTACCTCTGGAGAAGTTAATAATCCTCATTGAGGCTGTGAGGGCTGTGTCCCACCCTGGCAATAAGGCAACCTTGCTGTGCTGGCAGTGCCATTAATGCTGATGGAGGGCTGTGGATCTGACAGCTGAAGGGCTGCAGGTCAGGTTCACTGTGGCACACATTTCAGATTTCAGTGCAATAGGCTTTGATAACATTAAATGGAGTGAAGAGCTTCTCTCTTACCCAGATTCTGTTCCCTTTTTTTGGTGCTCCTTTTAAAATTAAGGCAAAGCAGTGTTGCGTTGTAAGAAGGATCTATTTTTCTACTGACCCATTTCAGTACAAATTCAGCCCATCTAGAGCAGATGCTGCTTGTGAAGATGGAATGAAATTCACAGATATTAAGGACACTGTGATCAGCTCATCTCACCTCATGCATAACGCTGCCTGGAGAATTCCCCCAGGACTCTCCTCCCGAGCCCAGCACTCTGCAGCTGGATGACACTGTGGCTTTTTGTGTGATTATCCACAACCATCTCAAGGTCTGGCTCAGGGGTCTTGTTCAATCACTTCCCCTTCATTGGTAGGATGTGAGACACTTGCTGTGGGAGGCAGCTGCTGCTCTGGCCCCTCGTGCCACCAGCACACAGAAAACACTGGCTCTTCAGCCTGCTCCGTGTGTTTGCAGCATCTGTGCTTTCTGAGACCTTGTCTGAGGGAGAATGAGGCAGTGACAGAGTGCTGAGGTGGCTGGGAGTGCTACCAGCATCCTTCCTTTTATTCCTTCCCTTTGAGGACACGGGGTCACCTGTCTCAGCGGGGCCGTGGACCCAGGGAAGCTCTTGGGTCAGCTCCAGATACTCAGCAGAGGATGAAGATGATGTTTATGCAGGTTAGCTAAGCCAGTCCTGTCTCCTTCTAAGCTGCTGACAGCAGAGTTACCTGCAGAAGGCAATTAAAAGCACTAAATGAACTTTCTGCCACTAATCACCATCCAAAGGGCCTGTCTCCTTGCTCAGATGGAGACAACTGCCTCTGCCTTCTCAGGTGCTCCAAGGAGCCTTTTGCTGTGATGGAAGTGATTCATGGCCCCCAGGAGGCTGCACACCCTGCAGAGAAAGGCAGTTTTCCTGTGAACTGACTTAAAAATCATTTTTCCCCATTTGTTCCACAAATGAAATGAAACAGCTCAGTCTGAGGACTTGAAGAAAGACTTGTTTCCATCAAGCCCTTGGAAATGCTGTCATGTTTTATTCCAGGAGAAATTGCTTTGAAACTTCTCCACTGCCAAAAAAACCTATCTGAAACTACATTTTTCTTCTCTTCCTCCCACCTGAAGCTGTCTGGGTTGCCTTGGGGCGGGAGTGATGGATTCAGGTCCACTTTGTCGATGGCCAGCACATGTATTCATGTGTCTTTTCCAAGCCCTTTCTAAGATAGGGACAGTTTAAAGATACCTGAGTAACCCAAGTGCTGTTATTCTCAGAAGTGACCAAGGTTTCTGTGCTGCAGAGATGTTGCTTCTCAGTTCTGCAGTGTGATGCTTTCAGACAATATTTTTTCTAAATTCCTGGCCTTTTGAGTCTTAATGTAACCACTAAAATGGAAAATACTCCAAGGCAAGAGTCTTATTAGCTGGCTGTAGTTGTGTCATCTTGTTGCATGGTCCAAACAGTGATCTGATGACTTCCCACTCCCTGGATACTGCCCAGAAGAAACAGGATGGTTTATATTTTGAGAAGAGCCTTTGGTTTGGCAGTTCAGCATTGGTACAGCTGTGCAGGTTTGATGTCTCGGTCAAAGTATGGTAGAGCTGCTCATTTTCTTGTGTTTTGGCATTTCCTAAAGAGGGTTTGTGTCTTTCTTTTCTATGAGATTAAATGCTAACAGTGGTTCTGTGAGCGTTTCCAGCTCTGTATCCCCACATGCAGAGTGGGGCTCGGCTGGCAGCCCCAGCCCCCGTGGGTGTTGGAGCCACCCGGCCCAGCCTGGGCAGCCGCTGCCTCTTGCAGCTCTCGCTGTCAGCAGGACTGGCAGTGAACTCAGAGCCTGCCCAAAGAACACGCCTGTACCTGGTGTGCCTCGAGAAGAGATGAAGATCTGTTTGCATCATGTTAGTACATAAATCCAGCTCCCCTTAAGGTGCCTAGGCATATTTGGATAATGACCTGGAACAACCTGGGTGGCAGGAGGTTACATGTGCCTGTCACGGCAGCCTCTGGGCGCGGGGAGATTGCCAGCCAGCAGGCAAAGGCAGCCAATTACGCCACGCTCAGAAGCATTTCATCCTTTTTTTCCATCTCCCCAGCTCCACAAAGCGAATCCTGCTGCAGAGACCTCTGCCTCCCGCTGGCATCACCTCCTGTCTGAGGAGATATTGTGCAAAGTGCCCTCAATATTTGCAGCGTGGTTTTTCTACTGCTGTGGTTAAAAGCTCTGCTGTCCTTTGCAGGGGATTGTGCTGAGCTCTCCGAGCTTGGGGACGGTCTGTGTTGGTGCCCTGGGTTCTGGGGGAGTGCTGGGGGCTTGTGGACTCTGCTCTCACTGCTGATGAGAGCAGGGACTTGCTTCAGCTTTACTCTTTCATATGGCTTATTTTCCCCCCCCACCTCTACGTGTCAGGCTGGGAAATGGTTCCTGCTGGCTGTGACACCCAGGGAACAGGTCTCACCTGGGATTTTGGGGCACTGCCCTTAGGTTACACTAAAAGGCAAGATTCAGTGGCTTTGTGGGTGTCTGTGTGTCCACACACATGTTTGAGAAGGAACTGAGGGAGTGTTCTGGCAGATGTAAACCTTCTCCCCCACCAAGTGTTTTTAAACCCCTGCTTCCCTCCCCCTTTTTGCTTTCCCCTGTTGCTCTGGCAGGACTGTGGAAAGCATGGGAATACAGAAGGATCCTCAGGTGAATCCCTTCCTTGTGCTCTCTCACATGGATCACAGGTCCTGTATTTGTGTCCCTGCTTGTCCTGTGCAGCTTTGTCTGGCAGGCCCTCCAGTTCCAGCCTAACCCCAGCACTGCTGAGGCAATAATGATGTGGAATGTGCCCCTGAAATCTGGCATGATGAAAGTTTCCTGCAGCACTTCAGCATTGCCTTGACAAGAGCTCAGTGTGTTTGTGTGGCAGAAGTCTGATGTCTGTCCCTTTCTCACACTGCCAAGTCCCTTGCAAGCCGGAGCTGGAGATTCCCCCTCAGTGCAGTGGGGTAGCTCTGAATGGAGATTTCCAGGCTGGGCCCAAAGCAACAGTGTAAGAGTCACTTGTTGGATTCCTGTCCCACCAGAGCAAGAGAGGGTGGTAGAGGACCTTGGGAGGGATTGCAACTTTTGGATTGGAGCTTTTCACTTTAGAAACCTCAACTGCTGGAAATCAAATGGCTAAAAAAAAGTCTTTTGCTTCCAACTATAAAAACTGATTTTAAAATTCTGGTAATGGTGGAAAAAGCTGAAAAAGGAGTGGAAAACATAAGACACAAGTGTTGTCCTTCCCTCAGAGTGTTTGACAGCAGAAGCTCCCATCTCTCAGGCAATTCCCAACTCAGATGGTGACTGCTCAGTGCCCAGAGGAATGCCAGTCTGCTGGGAATGCAGTAGCTCTACTGGTTGTCACAACAAACCAGGACTGAATATGCAATGAACCCAGGATGGTTCGGAACCACAAATCCCTAAAAACCTGTACCTTTTAACAAACAGTCCTTTTTGTTTAATGATCCACTGGAGACTAACCCTGTGGTTTCCAGTACAGTTGTGTTGGACCCGTAGTTAAAAAAATCACTCGTGTACCAGGCAACTGATTTGTTACTGGCCCCCTTGGGCTCTGCTTGAGACAGATTTCACTGGGAAAAGAGCTACAGAAAATGTCAGCAGACAGTGTGTGTGTGTGCCAGAGACTCCCAGCAGCTGTGATTTCAAATCGATTTTATTTTCCCCTCATCTAAAGAGTTTTACACTTCCAGGGAGACATTTTGATGTATTGGGAAACAAAACAAGGAAAAGGTTTGGGGAGGGGGGGGGAAGGCAAAGGCTTTCTAGTAGAATGAGAGGTGAAGAAGAAAATGGGGGTGCACTGGAAGACCTTTTGAAGGTGCATTTTTGCCTTGTTCTTATGCTTCTTGTGATGACATCCATTCTCTTTAGTGTCCTCTAAAATCTTTGCCTCTTTACTTGCACTCAGTGCTCTATTTCTGCCTCAGATCAAAGTTTTGTGTACTGTCAGTGACCTACCTGAGGGGTAGGTCTGTCTTTGGGGCTGGACAGGGAGCTGTGTGAGTTGTAACAGATGTGGGATCAAGAAGCCTCTTGTCTTCTGGCTGCTCCAACACCACCTCTTATATCCTAGAATCAGGAAGGCAGGAGGGAACAGACACCCTGGATTGCTTCCTTGGGTAAAAGGAGAGGTTTGCAGTCTCCAGCCTGGACCTCAGTAACGCAAAGAGATGTGGGCAAAAGGACAAATCCTCGGGCAAGGAAGAGGGGAATGGAGTGCAGAGAAAGCTGCATCCATTATCTCCAGCACCTACTCTCCTTCTCATCCTGCCCTCTCATATTCATGTGTTAAACACACTGCAGATGCTCCTGGACATATTTTTGACCCATTTTCTCTGGAGTCCCTGCAATCTACTTTGTCGGAATAATTGCAATTTATTTAAATGTCAACAAGCCACACGTGGGAGACAGCAGTTGTGTGCAAGAGCAGAGCAATTACAGGGAACGGGTCCCATTTCACCACTTGAACAAAGATCTAAGCTGGGAGAAAGGAAAAGATCATTTGCCTCTATTAACTGATCACTTACCCCCCCACTCCCCAAGTGCCCGTGTTCCTTTGTACCTCCTCTTTGGGGCCATCACTTAGTGCAGGAGCTGGGATATAAACCCCGCTCTTTCTTTGGCTTGTTCTCCACAGGAGCATCTGCTCAATCCCGAGGAATTTACTGGTGATTTAGACCCACATAACTGCTCACAGAATCTAATTCTGGTCTTGCCCAAACAGCTTAAACTGTAACAGAGACGCAGAGGAGCCTGACCTGTGTGGACATCATTACAGCTCCAACAAAACATGCATTACAGGACCCAGATCCAGCAGTGATTTAACTTGAGGAATGAGTGTAGATGGCTTTTTGCAACAGCCTGGCAGTGGAATGATGTGAGTTTGTACATTATCAGACTTCTTGTCCTATCTATGTTAGGTCAGTGTCTCGGGTCTGCAGGCACTGGCGTTGCTCAGACACACAACAGGCTCTCCTGCCCTTGACAGCCAAAGACCAGGAGCAGAAAAAGCCACTGGGGGTTAAATGCTTTGCTCAAGACATCTTGGCAAAGTATCCCTCGTTCTAACTTGGTGCCCTTCTTATCAGGACATGCTGCTGCTTTGGGGTCAGGCTGGAGGATGAGTGAAGACCAGGCTCCCAGAGCTGGAATGCTGGTGGTTGCTGCGGTGGAAGATCTGGGGCCATCTAGTGACCTTCCAGTGAAAACTTTGTGCTTCCAGTGCTCCCAGTTGCTCTTAAAAGATATGTGGGACATGTTGCCTCCCTGCTGCTGACTGAGCAAGTCCCCAGCTCCGCAGTGAGCCGGCTGGAAGGCAGACCTGCACCCTCTTAATGATTTTTTTTTTTGCTGGGAGCTGATTTAGAAACTGGTGCATGTAACCACCTCCTTTCATCTAGGATGAAAGGGAAGGATAACCCATGTCTTTACAGAATAGAGAGCTGAAACAGTCAGAGCCACCACCCAAAATGAGAGCTGGGGAGATGAGAAATGGAGAGGCGTGTGCCTCACTGTTTGCCACCACGGGAGAGGGATGGGGAGTGTGTCTGTGGGCTCTCTACAAGCCCTGCTTTGTCACCATCCCCGACATGTGTCTCACCATCATGTGCTCCTGTCCTCTACCAGGTGCCTCTCCCAGATTTCCCAGGGGTCCAGGCAATCTCTCCTCTGTTATTACTGAGTACAAGCACAATAATCTGGCCCCTAATGCACACAGAAGATTACAAAGCAGTGTTTTATGGACCTGCTACAAAAGTACCCATAATCTGCTAATGCCCACAATTAAAAAAGGCTGTTGAGCAAATCTGAGCCATTGCAAGTTAGTGCCCATGTCTGGAAGTGGGCTCTGGTTCCAGCTGTTGGCCTTGCAAAGGAAGAAGACATCTTTACTAAATATTGTACTGGAAATAGTATCTTTTCTGATTGGAACAAAATGCTTTGCTAAGGTTGGACATAACACACATCCATCTCTGTTTAGTAGGGGTTTTGCTCTTTATTAAGTACCTGAATGTAAAAAAACCAAACATGTGGAGAATGGTAGAGGTTTCATCATCCAGGTTTTGTGGCAAAAATGAGCTGATGACTGCAGTAAGTGACCCCTGTGTTGGAATGAATCTGTCTGTGCAGCTTTTGGAAGGGAAAATCTAAGAAGCAGAGGAAGAGGAGGAACATCAGGATGAGCTGTGTGGGGGCTTGGCAAGACCTGGTTGCTGCTTCTTTTCTGAGTTGTGGTCCTCAGATCCTCCAGTGTGAAGCTGACCCTGTGTGTGACCAGCTGGGCAGAGCCAGGAACGTATCCTCAGTGTTCTCTTTGCCCTCCAGTCTATATTCCCTACTCCTGTGTTTCCATATGGGTTTATTTTAATCCTCTGCTGTGTCCCCCTTCCCAAGGGGCATTGATGGAAGCTTGGACTTGTGGGAGAGCAGAGGAGAGAGCTGGTGGGAGGTGTATGGTGGGGTCTGGTGGGTCTGGCAGGGTCTGGTGGGTCTGGCAGGGTCCGGTGGGTCTGGCAGGGTCTGGTGGGTCTGGCAGGGTCTGGCAGGGTCCGGCAGGGTCTGGCAGGGTCCGGCAGGGTCTGGGTGGGACTGGCAGGGTCCAGCAGGGTCTGGCAGGGTCTGGCAGGGTCCGGCAGGGTCTTTCTGCGGGTGTGTGGGTGCTCGTGCCCCGGTCACTGCTGCGGGCCGTGGGTGCCGGGGTGCCCCAGCAGCACGGCCGTCACACCCCGCAGGCACAGCGGGCAGCTCTTGGTGCCGGGCTGAGCACGGTGCCAGCGGTCGATGCAGGGCCCGTGGTACCCGTGGGAGCAGGACAGCAGCTTCAGCGCCCCGCCGGGCTCGCAGGGCTGCAGGCAGATGGCACAGTCGGGGGGCTCAGCAGCCCCCCAGGCCGCGCCGGGATGCTCCGGCCGCCCTCTCACCCTCTCCCTCCGGGTCCAGTCCCTCTGGCCGTGCCCGGCCAGGTGCCAGGTGCTGGCTATGGCCGTGCCCGCGGCCCGGCAGAGGGGCAGGAGGAGCCGGCAGAACAGGAGGTGCAGGTGGTGGGAGAGGACGCGCCACACGGCGCCCAGGAGTGTGGGGACACCTCGCTGGGCCTGGCACGGCCTTGTGTGAGGCCTCGTGTCCCCCTCCATGGCGAGGGGCAGCTCAGGGCCTGCTCTGACCTCCCTGTCCCCCAGCCAAGGGGGCTGTGGCAATCCCGTGTCCCCCTCCATGGTGAGGGACAGCTCAGGGCCTGCTCTGACCCCCCTGTCCCTGAGCCTGGGGGGCTGTGGCGGTCCCACCTCCCCCTCCATGGTGAGGGACAGCTCAGGGCCTGCTCTGACCCCTCTGTCCCCGAGCCGGGCAGGCTGTGGAGGTCCCGCATCCCCCTCCCTGGGCAGGAGGGCTGAGGGCCATGGGGGCCCTGGGGCCTTCCAGAAGCTTCTCTGACAGGGCTGCTGCCCCACCAGGCACCCCTGCCCTCCCCTCATCCTCCTCAGCTCTGCCTTCTCTCCTTCAGGACCATTTCCTTCCCCTCTTCGTGTCTTCCCTCCCATGACTCCCCTGCCAGAGCCCTGAAACGAGCAGCTCTTGTCCCTCAGGGATCTGTGCTTTCCTCCCCTCGGAGTGCCCGGGGGGGTTTGGGTGTATGAAAAAGGAGCCGATTTGGGCTAAAACTCCTTCTGCCCTGTCTCAAGGTTGAAAATGCACCCCCTGCCCTCCCTGGATCCTGTGCCACTGAAGCCACAGCAGATTTCCATCCCGCTCTCCAGGTGAGGTTACACCATGGTGCCACAATTAAGTGCTCTTCCAGCTGTTCATGATCTTCTTTCTCTTCTGTTCCGTTTTCCCATCACTTTCCTTTCCCACTGCTCTTCCTGTCCCCCACCCTGGGATGTTCACCTGGGGTATTCACCCCCCAAATTCCCCATCAGCCACACTCTGCTGCCTTTCACTCTTGACACCCAAATTGACTTCCCACCCAAATTTCTTTGTGTGTTATTCCTGCAGCCCCATCCCTCTCTCCGGGGTGCCTGGGGAGGTGTGTGCCTGCCCTGCAGAGCCGGTGGAAGGGCAGAACCAGGAGCCTGGGTCCCTGGGGTAATCTGCAAAGTACAAGTTGTTATTACTCACTACAACAGAACAATCAGCGCAGGCTCTGTAATGCACTAAGATGGATTGAAGCTGCTTAAGACCAGAGGAAAATGGAATCACTGCTTTGCAACCAGGAGTTTAACTCCTGCAATCCACCGCCTATGAGTGATGAGACCTGAGCAAAAGCCTAGACCTGAAAATTCCTGGATTTGGGGAGTGAGGGGGTGCTTTGAGGAGGAGCCAAATCAGACCTGGATCTCAGCTCGGCACGGTGATGTGCCACGTCTGTTTGTGAAGGCAACTCTCTCCACGTGCAGCTCTTTTCCTGGTGGTTGTGGAGAGGATCCTGACATCTTACACTGCTCAGGTGTGACTGGAGCCAGCACAGCCCTCTGGGTACCCTCTTTCTCACGACAGCTACACCACAGGTACTGACAGCCCCGTCACCAATCCCACCAGGGCACTCAAGGGGTTCCCAGCCTGCTGGAGGAGCTGTGCATGGAGCTTCTCACCAGTGTCAGAGCTGCATGCAGGACCACAGCCAGCACATCCCTGTGGCAGTATTTAATAGTTAAGTGATATAAAGTTCTTTTGCAGGTGCTGTGAGGGTCTGTACAGCTCCAGCTGCTTTGTTCATCCTCAATGCCAGTTTGGCTTGGAAGAGGACTTGGAAACTGCAATGGGTTGGAAAAGCAGTAAGATACAGCTCATTCAGAATCCAGGAGCCAGCAGAAATGCTGTAGGCATTGTGGGCTTCCTGCAACACAGCATGGGATGGCATTTGCCTTCTTGGTGAGATGGGAATGGCCTAAAGAGGTCTTTTCTAGAACTGGAGAACTTCTACTTCAGGAAAGAGCTGGGATTTTCAATGGGGGAGTTGCAAAGGGGATGGTACAAGGGTAGAAGGTAAGAGTTGCTTAGAGAGGGAAGGAATCAGCACAGAAAATGTCACCCAGAAACAGCCATTGAGGAATAATTTCCCTGAATTATTCCCTGACAGTGCCAGTGGTTGGTTTTGATGTCCCTGAAAATGTGATTAATTGGGAACCCATCCAGCCCAATGCAGGCATGTGGCTGAACAAGCTTTGGATTCCATGTTTGCTGGTGTGCTCATGTGTGTGTTGACAGAGAGAAGGTGCTCAGAAATAAAGAATTGCAGCTTTCCTGGTTGTTGTGGAGAACAAGAGGATCAGAGTTGTGCTGCTTTTTGACAAATGGTGGTTCTGGTCCTTTGTGCAGAGTCAGATTTCTCCACATTTCCATCCCAGACATGGGCCCTTTCAGCAAAAGGCAAAACAATGAACTTCCAACAGCTTCACATTTGTGAAGATGCTGATTTCTTCTCACGTGCTTCGGGAGGATTTTAGGTTGTGCACTGAGAAGCTCTAGGTTATTACACGTTTCTTAATTCTTCCCACTGAAGGGTGAGTCCAGCTTTCCTCCTGCTTTGCCTAAGACGAATAGCAGATCCTCTGCTGTTACATTAAGGCAGCTTTAAACATATGATAAATTAGCTATACAAGCCTTTGTCATCTAGGGCATAAAACAATCTCTAACTGCTTAGGATTAAGGAGACACTTGTCTTAAATCAGCCAGTTATTTTAAATACTTCCCTGTTAGCTGTCAGATGCCCCGACTGCCTGTTATCACACCAGGGGATTTGTGGTAGACTTCAGCACCAGACTCTGCTCTGAGACTGGCCCTGAGGTAAGGAGGAGCTGAGGCTCCCAGCTGTGTCTCCAGCAGCTTCCTATGGCAAAGGGAGATAAGTCTGGTGTGCCAAGTGAGGAATCAAGCTGCAAGCAGTGGCCTCAGAGACCCCAGCATGTCTCAGAGGGCTTCCAGGGTTGCTGAGAGAACATATGCTGAGTGTCTTGTGCTTTCGGGGTAAAAGGAAAACCAGGGAGCTTCAGCTGGTCATAACAACACAAGGTTAGAGAGGAGCAAACAGCCAGGTGCATGCACATGGGGTTTTTTAAATATGTAGACTTTCTTCAATGCTAAATTATCACACTTTGCAATAATTTTTATGTGGTTTAATTTTGCTGGCCATGAGCTCCCAAGAGGAATCTCTGTAAGCAACTGCACTCTGGGACTGTGGGGTCAAGGTTTGTAGCAGGAAAGGTTCCTCAGCTCCAGGGTGAAGCCAGAGAGGGCCCTGCCTGCAGCTGAGAAGCAAAGGGAAAGGTTCCTGCTATTTCTTTTCCCACATCATCACTCCCTCCTGTAAAGACCCGAGGTCTGGTGGCAGGAGGCTTAAGGCACGGCCGGAGCATCTGCACAGAGGTGTCAGCGATTTCCCTGCCTTGGCATTCAGCTGATTTCCCTGCTGCAAGTCCGTGCTGTTAATGAGCCCCCGGGGATGGAGCTGGGGAGGCTCAATGAGGCCATGGAACCAGCCCTGCTTTGGGCTCCCCAGCTGAGCCAGAGCACGCCGGGCAAGGCTGAGTCTGTGCCCCCGCTCAGCTCCTCGTCTTTCTCCCTGTACCAGCTCAGACTGGCTGCTCTGGGCTGTGCCAACCAGAGCTGCCTTGAAGGCAGCAGGGCTGGGGCTCCGTGAGCTTCTCCTGAGCTGGTGCTGACCCCGCCGTCGCCTCCTCGCGTGCTGCGAGCCGGTGTTTGCAGGCTGGGAGCATCGCCTTCATTAGAGAGGTCCATCTCCTCCCCTTCACCGTTTCACCCGCTGCTGTTGATTAAGTTTCTCTTTGCAGCCCTTCCAGGAAGCCAGGGGCCTGTTGTTTTGGAGATGGCCTTAATTTGTTTACCCGTGCATATGTTCTGTCTTGTACGATGATGCTTCGCAGCTGGGCTCGAGCAGCCCCCGGCACAGGGGAAGCAGCAGGTTGAGTTTAAACCAAAAGGAGGCCGCTGAAGTCTGGCCTGACGAGCCCACAGAAGGGTGGGCACCCTGAGATTGATGTGGTAAAACACGGTGCCATGTTGGCTTAGATAGCTTCTTTATATTTATTGCTGGTTTCCATCATCATATAGGCACAATAACAGTTTGCTTGTGCAGAATATCAGTTAAGCTCCAAGATTTAAAGGTAGAAAACTCCCTGCCTCTGGTTTTATTATGCAAATGTGAAATTTCCCTGCACGTGGCAGGGGGTTGGAACGACGTGATCTTTATTGTCTCTTCCAAACCGTTCTGGGATTCTGAATGTTCTGAGAAAGGTGGAGAAGCAGGAATTAAGGTTGAGTCTCACTTGCTGGACAGGACTTGTGCTCTTCAGAACCAGACACCTGCAAAAACTGGTTTCAGAAATATTGTCTGGCCAGCTCAGACCATACAAGACGCTGTCTGAGGAGGATGCTCAGGCACCTATGAGGCTCGGACCCTGCAGATGCATCCCTGGGGTACCTTCTCCATGTTTCCCCGGTGTGTCAGGATCCTGTCCTGCACCCTTATAGAGTCCAGCTCTGCCCTTGACTCACCAAGGTACCAAAATCTTGGTTCAGAAAGGGGTTCAGCCCCCACAGTGGTCCTGGGGAGCTGGAGGATGGCAGATCCCCCTGTGCTGCTTTCCTGCCCCTATAACCTGCAGAATCTGGCTCTGTCAGAGGAAAAAAGAAATCATGTGGATGTTTTACTGCTACTGTAAAGCTGTTACTTCTTCCCCACCCGCCTTTTAGGAAAAAAAAAAAAGGAAAAAAAGCCTTGTTTAATTTGCCAGCTTGCAAATGGCTCCTAAATAATACAGTTGTCTTTGGCTCAGCTGATCAAAGGGCTCTGCCCATGAGGACAGGGACATTTTGCAGGCTCAGATTAGTGTTGTTTCAGAGGATTTGGATGCTCTTTTTGTTGTTTTTAAATGGTTCTCTTTCCAGGTTGAAGCTGAGCCAGATAACTGAAAGTATGGAATCAATATTTTGCAGAACTGATAGAAAATTAGCCAGGTTTAATAAACTTCATGCATGGCTTCCTATTGTAGCTGTATATCAAAAGGAAAATAAATATATTGACTGGATCTGCTTACAATAGCATCTATAAGTCACTCTGTGAAATAAGGCAATTGCACAAATGGTTGTGGGAGGCCATGTTGCGTAGGGTAGCAAAGGATCATGCTCAGGACATAAGTCCTCTTCTTGTTCATTTACCACATGACCTTGAAATTCAGGCCTTAATCCAATACAGACATTTTCCCTGGTGGTTTTGTGATAGCCTGGAGAAAAGGAGGCTCAGGGGAGACCTCATTGCTCTCTACAACCACCTGAAAGGAGGTTGGAGCCACGTGGGAGTTGGTCTCTTATCTCAGGTAACAAGTGACAAAACCAGAGAAAATGTCCTCAAGTTACCCATGGGGTGGTTTAGGTTGGATATTGGGGAAAATTTCTTCAGTGAAAGGTTGGTCAGGCATTGGAACAGGCTGCCCAGGGAAGGGGTGGAAGGAGTCACCATCCCTGAAAATGTTCCAAAGGGTGTGGATGTGGCACCTGGGGACACGGATTAGTGATGTGACAGTGCTGGGTTAATGGTTGGACTTGACATCAGAGGTCTTTTCTAACCTTAATGATTGTAGAAAGTAGATCTATGGCTGGTAGATAAACCAGCACAGCACCCCAAACTTTGTTGGAGCCCACAGAGGTGGTGCTGGTGGAGAATCTGGCCCCTGTTATTTTCATTACAGAGCTGTAGCTGTTTCTGCAGCTCACTGAACGGAGACGGCCCCTCCTTCCCCATAACAAGGTGAAAGCTGGAGCAGCTTTCCAGCCATGCACCTGCAAGGGGAAAATAGATGGGGAGGATGAGCAAGCCATGGGTGGGTGTTATTGCTGGGGCTGTTAAGCACATAACATAATTTATCACTTAAGTAACCTTGGAACAGCATCCCCGGCGCTGGAGCCGCCTCTCCGTCACTGCACCGGGCAGGGAGGCGAGCGGGACGTGGTTAAGCACCCACCTGCCATCATTCATCATCCAGTTAACCCCACAGCTCAGCTTCCCTTCAAAACACACGGTACCCTCTTTCCCACTCTCCCTCCACAGCTGCCTGCCACCTCCAGCCGTCAGCATCCCCCGGCTGCAGGGACATGCTGGGGAGCGTCTGGGCTTTGTGTGTGTTCGTCGCCCACCAGTGATGAGAGTGAGATCAGGCACGAGGGCGAGGAGCAGAAAGGCTGCGGGGCTGATGGACGCCAGGGGAAAGCACTGGAGCAGAGACAGAAACGTGGCTGTGAACGGAGATGGGAGAGCGAGCAGTGGCAGGGACTGCAGGTGGGAGCACTCTCAGCGTGTCAGGGAGGGTGGGATGCACATCAAACGTGTGTGCACCGGGGCTCAGGCAGGGCTGAGGTAACACCCGGGTGAGAAGGGTCTGGGAAGTGTAAAATTCAAGGAGTGGGGATGTTGGTGTGGAAATAGGAGTGGGGAGGAGGTGCAGCAAGGGCAGGGATCAGCCACCCTGCCCTCTCCACCGCAGAGCAGCTCGTGGTGCAGCTGGAGCAAATTTGACTCGCTGTGAAAATAGCTGCTCGCAGATCTGCATTCAGGGCAAATCTTGTGTTTATACCGTGAAAATGAATGTGGGCTTTGATTATTATTTCTTCTTCTTTTCCTTTTCCGTTGATTTTTCTGACTCTGCAATTCCCACTGCAGGAATGTTGATGGGCAGATGAAAGGTTGGCTGCTGGGACTTCTCCAGCTCAGCTTCACAGACCTAATGCATGTCTGAGCTGCTGTGCCCTGTCTCCGAAAACCGTCCTCTGTCTTGTCTCGCTGGATGCTCTCTCTGGTCGCTTCTACAGCAGTGAAGGCAGTAACAAAGCCTCCGAAACATTGGAATTTCCCTTCTCTCTTGAATGGAGATCAAGGGGAGAGTTATGTCCCTACATGTAGGATAATAAGCAGCACAAGTCTACTCTCTGTACACAGTGTGTGGAAGTTGGTTGTTAGCTGTGTTTTTCTAGAGGAAATGAGCCAGTTCTGTCAGGAGAAGAGCATTTCTTGGGGTGATGCTGTTGGCAAGAGCAGCTCTATTGGGGTCACAGCTGCTGATTTGGGCTCCAGCAGAAAATGCCCACATGTACGACTCATTCATGAGACAAAACTTCATTCTCCCAAAATTTTTCTTTTCATTTTCCAAATTTGGAATCCTTTCAATTTGAGAAAAAAAGAAAATAGTTATAAGTTTCTGCACTGACTCGTTTCAAAATCTAAAGCATCCTTTTTGATCTAACGTTTTGGCTAATTAAATAGGAAACCCTTTTGTCTTACACATTACAAAACATCAAGGTCTCTTTTAAATCCATTGGTGTTTTTATTACTCTCTGAAATTCTTGTGGAATAGATAAAACATTTCCCACCCAGCTCTGCTGTGTCACTTAATGTGTGAGCAATCACAGTATGACATATTCACCACGAAGCGTATACAAATTGAATCTCTACGTGTGGTTGTCAGGAAACAAAATATGCTCGATATCTGTTTCAAAGACAGTTTTGATTTTTAGCGAAGCCTTTGTGAAAAATGTAGCAGCAAAGGAATAAAAATGACTCCTGCAATTTGGAAACAGGTAAACAAGATCTATTAAAAAATCCATGAAAACACTATAGGGTCATCCCTAGGGATGATTTCTCACATGCAAATGCATCCTTGGTGAAGGGAGGAATGAGACCAGATCACAGTCCCTGGGTTCTCCAATCCCACTGAAATCATTTGCAACTCCATCCAGCTGGGGCACCATCTCAGCCTCCAGATTTGGTGCAGGCACCAGCGGAGGCTGCAGGGCGCAGCAGCAGTTCAAGCCTCTTTCATCTCCTGGGTGGTCCCTAAGCCAGAGCCCTCATCTCTGCTTTCCCCCTCCCTTCTCAAACTAGGCATTTGCTGATGCCATTGTTTAATCCAGCCAAGGATCTGCTCCATTTCCCATGCTCCAAGGTAATTTTGGCGAGCCTGCTCTGTTCTCGCATGCCAGTTAAAAAACACTCTCTCAGGCAGGTCTCCTTCCATGGGGCAGTTGTGATCCTGTGAGGTTTGTGTGTAATAAATCTCCTTGTCTGTCTGGTTTTCCTTCTGGGGGAGGCTCGTGGTGTAAAATTGTAGCCCTTGCTCTGTGTGGAAGCAGCTGACAAACAGCTCTTCTGGTAATTCCTTCCAGATGGGGTCGAGCTGGCATTTCCCCAGCACAGAGCTCTGCAAATGGAACAGGCTCTTTCTCAGCTCTCTGGTCCACACAGTGTGGTGGGAGAGGTCCCACCAGGGTATTCCAGAGCACAGAGCAGCTCCTGAGCTCAGCAGAGCACAGCAACACCATTGCTGAGAAGGTGTGTCCTCATGGGAAACATCACCGCAGAGCAAAGCGATGCTGGGCGCATCCAGAGTGACAAACCCTTCAGGCTTTGGGTGGTCCCCATCTCTCTACCACCTTGGTAGACCCCCATAAGCAGTGTCATGTCTCTCCACTCCATCCCTTCACAGTTCTCTGCGTGTGACCAGATCAAGAGAGGCAGGAGGTGGTGGAAAATTGCCCTGGGCAGGTCTCAGCTCACTGTAGGAGCAAGTCCAGAGGAACCCATGAAGATGATTAGAGGGATGGAACCCTCTGCTGTGAGAAAAGGCTGAGAGAATTGGGATTGTTCAGCCTAGAGAAGAGGAGGCTTTCGGGTGAACTAATGCAGCCCTCCAGTACCTGAAGAGCCTACAAGAAATCTGGAGAGGAGCTATTTCCAAGGGCATGTAGTGATAGGGCAAGGAGCTTCACAGTGGCAGAGGGCAGGATTAGATGGGATATCAGGAAGAAGCTGATGCCTGTGAGGTTGGTGAGGCCCACACAGGTTGCCCAGAGAAGCTGTGGCTGCCCCATCCCTGGAGGTGTTCCAGGCTCAGTTGGACAAGGCTTTGAGAAACCTGGGATAGTGGAAGGTGCCCCTGCCCAACTGGATGGTCTTTAAGGTCCCTTCTAACCCAAACCATTCTGTGATTCTAGTTGATGGGACAAGAAGTCCCTGACTCCCTGGGCAGCAGGGAAGCGACACTGCCTAGCCCAGGGGAGCTGACAGAGGGTTGCTGTAATGGGATCACCACAGCAGCTTAGGAGAGAATCCATCCCTGCCCTGGGGCCGTCCCAGGCTGGTGTGTAAGGCAGGATGTGGCTCCACTAACATTTAAAAAGGACAATTCTTTATGGAGGTTGCAGGACAGATGCTGCTGGCTGCTGATGCAGGACAGAAGAGACTGAGTCATCCAGCACAGCCCCTCTGGTCAGGGGCTTCCAGCCTCGTAATCCCCTGTCAGACACCACGCTCCATCCTACAGTAGTTCTGATTTTGGTCCAGTTTATTCCCATGGGGATCCTGGCCCAGAACATTTGGGCTGTGCTCTGAAGTAGGGATGCCTTTGTGTTCATCCACATCCAGGCAGTGTCTTTACCACCTGCACCTCCTGCAGCATTCATGGATCAGTGGAGACAGAGGGATCTGCTTTTGTCCCACCTTCATTTTTCCAGGCTGCATGGGCCACACACTTTAGGTTTTAAAAGTGCTCAGCACTCCCAGGCAACATCCCCCAGCACCCTGTCCCTAAAAATGCACATCGCATGCAACAGGTGCCTGAAGCAACAAGTGAAACCTGACCCCGGAGCCTCTCAGGATGTCCCTGAGCATCTGCTCTCCCTGCTCTCAATTCTGTGCCACGGAAAGCCTCCCTTTGTAGGAGGAGGGGAACAGGGATGCAGTCAGTGGCTGGCAACCCCCCAAATGTGCTGGTACACAAAACCTGCCCAGCTGTTTGCCTGAAAGCAGCACACGGCAGGGTCGAGCTGCCTGCTGTGGGTGGGCTGGGGAGAGGCTCCAGCCTGCCAGGAAAACAAAACTGGGAGCAGAGCAGCAAAAGTTGGGGTTCTTTTCTTTTTTCTCCCCCTGCACCCCCCTGGCACAGTGGGCTCTCTCTCCATCATCTCTCCACAGCTGAGCTGTGCCAGGGCAGGGGCCGGGGTGTGCCCAGCACGGTGCTGGTGGTGCTGGGTTTGCTGCTGGGGAGGGTCTTTTTAGGTTGTGAAAAAAGCAGGTCAAGCGTGTGGCTGCCTTTCAGGCAAGCTGTTTTGCACAGTTCTCCAGCAAAGAGATTTCCCTTTATCATAAGGAGTTACTAGAGTGGCCAGAGCTACAAAGCAAGGATTTAAAAGCATCTCTGAGCGTTGGAATTGAGGTGAAGTCCTCCTGCTTTAGGGCACAAGCTCAGCTCTAAAGGAAGGGACAAGATGGAAATTTTCCTTTGAGAAGATTATGTTTTCAAAAAGGCATTTGATTTGATAGGAGAGGATTTGCATCCTTGCCTGCAACAGCTCATACCATGGGCTGTTGGAGATGGACCAGCCAAGGGAGGTTTCAAATACCTGCTTTCTGCTCCATAGAAGGGCTCTGTGGGAGGAGAAAAGGGACACAAGTGATTCATTCATCAGGGATGGTGTGTCAGGGTCCAGCTGAGGGGACAATAGATAGAAAGGGTCATTTTGAGGATGCTTTTTACCAGCTGGGGGACCCCCTCTCCCTCCCACATCTCTGCATCTCTGCTCTCCATGCCAGCACATTCCCAGAGCAGTCTGGCTGCTCTCATCTGCTAGAGGGGCTCAGGGTGAGGAAAAATCCTAGGGTTGCATTGTAATGGCCCAAAATGCCCAGCCAGGGGGGAGGACAGGACTGCAACCTCGTGG
The DNA here is from genome assembly GCA_035583185.1 of Anabacerthia variegaticeps. Taxonomy (NCBI): domain Eukaryota; kingdom Metazoa; phylum Chordata; class Aves; order Passeriformes; family Furnariidae; genus Anabacerthia; species Anabacerthia variegaticeps. The sequence continues at coordinate 277,435 of JAWWEW010000079.1, read as the reverse complement.
TCAGCATGGGAAACTTGCCCTGCTCAGTCTGGCTGTTCCTGCCCTCCTGTGTTCTAGCAGGACATGGAATGGCACAGTCTCAAGGCACTTCTCAAAAGCACTTCAGTAATTCTCATTATCCCCTGTGCAAGGACCACGGGCCAGCATTCAGCAGCATTTGGCACCTTTTCAGCCCAAAATCTCTGTCTTCTGTTGATGCTTTCTTTCGGCTGAAGGAAGAAGGAGGTTGAGTTTTGCTTGGATTGTCCCTGGCAGAAAAAGAAAGCACCCACGCTCTCCATGTGCTCTGCAGGCTGATCCAAAGCCCAGTGGATAAATTCCCTTTGACTTCAGCCGCCAGTACAAAGTGGTATCGCCACTGCACGGAACAGCCTGTGCTGCTGCCAGCTTGGAACTGCAATGACCTCATAGCACTGGTAGTTTCTGTGATCTGTCTCATCTCCTTCCATCCCCACAAGATGGTTGGTGAGCTGTACCTGCTACCTGGAGACGAGAGAAGAGGCACACACAGACAAAACCCCACCAGGGTCCTCCTGAGCTGCTGAAATTCCTCCTGCCCAAGGATGGAGAGCAGTGCAGACTCTCCCACGCGAATTCCTGCCCTTTAAAGTCTGCAGTTGTTCTCTGGCAACTTGGAGAGCGATTTTTTTTCCCACCAACTCAACTGTTGCAAATGTTTCCTCCCTTTTCCAAACCTGAGCTGTAACTCGGATGGTTTTGCTCCAGCAAATAACAAAAGGAAGAAGCTGATTTGCAAGCAGGATGTTGCTTCTTGCAACGATGCTCCAACCAAGGTGATGACGTTTGATGCCATGGAAAAGACTTTTCCAAAGGGCAGTGGAAGGACAGCAGCCACCTTGGTGTCCTTGGCTTGGCCAGCTCAGTGTTGTGCAGGTTTGTTGTTGCAGCTTCTTCCAGCAATCCTCTAGGCGTGTTGAATTCCTCCAAGCTGGATCCTTCTGCTTGAAGTGATGGGATTTTGGCAGTGTTTTCTCTCGGAGCCGGAGCAAGGCTCGCTGGAGTTGGCACACAGGACCGTGTGTGCCACCCATGCTGTAATTTCCTTGGTGTGGAGCAATATTCATGGGGGCTGGCCCTGAGATGTTTTTCTGCTCATGGCAACAGGTGTATCTTGCCAGGCTGCCTCTTGCCTTGAGCCAGGCAATTTGTGTGGATTTGTTCACTTTCAGCAAGTTATTCTTGGTCCATGCTGCTGTGAGGTGATGAAAAACAGGCCCTTCTGGGTATAAAAATGTTTTCATTTTAGAATGTTTGGAAAGTGGCGCCAAGGATGACAAAAGCAAACACCCACCCCAAGCAAAGGAACCTTCCAGTGCCATCTCCAAAGTGTTTGAGACCTGGGCTATGCTGAGAGGGGGGTGTTGGCATGAAACCATGGAGAAATACGGGCTGGAGGAGCTCTGGGTACCAGAAACTCTGAGCACAAATGTGTGGGTTGGGGTGCAGCCTGAATAACACCACCCTGAGGCTAAATCGTGTTATTTGGTGCCCAGGCATCAGAGAATCAGAGACAGGCCTGGGTTGGAAGGGACCTTAAGGATCATCCAGTCCCACCTCCCCCCATGGGCAGGGACAGCTCCCACTAGCCCAGGCTGCTCCGAGCCCCATCCAGCCCAGCCTGGAACACTTCCAGGGGTGGTGTGTCTCTGTCTGTAGGGTTTACACCGACAAAGCTCCTAGAACATGCTTTGCTGTGCTGTCCCACGCCTGTAAACGCCTCTTCAGTCTTCCCCTGCCTCAGTTTACCCTCCTCTCCTACAAATTAGCTAAACCCCGCCCCAATAAAGCCCTCCTATTGACTTCACCAGAGTGTTTTGAGACTTAATTAACAGTCTGCAGAATGCACTGAGATCATGGAATGAAAGCAGCTATAGATATGCAAAGCAGCGTCATTATGCAAAGATAAAATTTAGCCCCTTTGTAAAATAAGTGTCGAAATGAATGTCTCGCAGCGTGTGCCTGGCTCTGCTCAGCTCCCGGCCCTCCCAGGCACTCACCTGAGAATCCCGAGGGAAACAGGACGAAAATGAGATTTATGGGAGAAGTGTGAAAATGCAGAGGCAAGGTCTTAGAATCAGATTAAGAATGAAAAAAAGAGAAGCTGTGAAAGAAAAGAAAGAACTTTTCCTCCTTATCTCTTGGAGGTCTGTAAGCTCCTGTGTGCACTACAAACTGCAAACGAAGGGAGAGCCAGAATTGGTTTCAGATTACTCGTGCTTTATTTATTATATTTATTGTTTTGCACTGGGGGGGAAAAGAAAAAGAAAAAAAGTTGGGGGGCATGAGGAATGAATTTCAGGTATAATTTAAAAAGAAAAATGCCTGAGAAGGGACACACTCCATCAACTAATTAAATATGTAACAGAGGTGCAATATTCCCAATTAACTACAAAGTTGTGCTTCCACTTCTAATTGCTGACAGTTTCTTTTGGTGCCTGTGTGCAGATTAATTGTCTTCAATGGGGAACTGGTTGGCTTGATAATGTAACGTTTGAAGTGGAGGTGGTAATTACTTTGATTAGGTTTGTGGGTTTTTTTCCAAATGGCAGCTGGAGGTTGGGCCTGAGGTTGGGAGTAGCAGCTAAAAAAATGAGAGGCAGTAAAATAGTGAAGTTTGTTTTAGGAGTTCAGACCTGGTGGAGCAAAACTTGGGGGTTTGGACTTTGAAGGTCCATTCCAACCCAAACTGTTTTATGATAATACCCATGAGCTGTTTTGTTCAGACACAGTAAAGACCCAGGAGATGTGCAGGCCAAAGGAGGGCAATGGAGTTGGGAAGGGATCTGGAGCACAAGTCTGAGGAGGAGCAGCTGAAGGAGTGCGAGAGGCTGAGCCTGGAGGAAAGGAGGCGTGGGGGAGACCTGCCCATTCTCTGCAGCTCCCTGACAGGAGGGGGGAGCCAGGTGGGGGTTGTCTCTTCTCCCAGGTAACAAGGTGAGGGGAGAGGAGGAAATGGCTTCAAGTTGCTTAGGCTGGATATTGGGAAAAATGTCTTCACTCAAAGGCTTGTCAAACACTGGCACAGCCTGCCCAGGGCAGTGGTGGAGTCACCATCCCTGAGAGCTCTGAGGCTTAGGGACATGATTTAGTGGTGGGCTTGGCAGTGCTGGGGGAACAGTGGGGCTTGATGATCTTAGAGAGCTTTTCCACCTTCGACAATTCTGTGACAAGCTGGGGAGGGCAGGCAGGGAGCAGGCAGAGGTGCAGGCAGCGGTGCAGGCAGGGAACATACAGAGGTGCAGGCAGGGAGCAGGCAGATGTGCAGGTAGAGGTGCAGGCAGGGAGCGGGCAGATGTGCAGGCAGAGGTGCAGGCAGGGAGCGGGCAGATGTGCGGGCAGGGTGCAGGCAGGGAGCAGGCAGGGAGCGGGCAGATGTGCGGGCAGGGTGCAGGCAGGGAGCAGGCAGGGAGCAGGCAGAGGTGCAGGCAGGGTGCAGGCAGGGTGCAGGCAGGGAGCAGGCAGAGGTGCAGGCAGAGGTGCAGCAGAGGTGCAGCAGAGGTGCAGAGGCTCTGAAGCAGCTGGTGCTCAGAGGTGACCCTGGCAGGGGCCGTGTGTGAGGACGGGGCAGTTCAGCAGCCACAGCTGTTCCCCCCGTGCCCTCCCCAGAGCCCTGCAGCCCCCTGGCAGCCGGCTCCTTCCCAGGCCTCCTGCCTGCCACTTGGGCCACTCTTTGGATTTTTTTTTTTCTTTTTTTTTAACACTGGCGTGGGAAAGACCACGGGCAGGAGCTGAGCTTGCAGTTCAAAGCCTGGCTCCCCATCTCCCTCCCTGCTCCTGGCAGCTGAGAGGTCTCCTTGCTGGAGCCGAGGGATTCCCAGGCTTTTCTCCTCTGCTGGCTGTCAGCTCTGTGGTACGAGAAGGATTCACCTCCCTGCTCCCTCCTGCCCAGCGCTGTCACTCACACAGCCCACCAAAGCCCCTCTCTCCAGGCTCTGTCCTGCCGGAGAGCATTCCCTGCCTTTCCTCTCTGCTGCTCTCTGTCCCTTTATCTTTGCTTTCTCCCCTCTTTTCCGGCTCTGGAGCCGTCGGCAGAGCTGAGCTGGGTCCAGGAGGAGCATGTGTAGGAATTGGATAAGGAACAGGATGCACTGGCCTGTGAGAACACTTGGCCAGCTCCTGTGCCAGCGCTGTCTTCATTAGAGTGGTGCCAGAGTGTGCCAGGTGGAAGGGGCAGCAGGGCAGCACCTGAGCCCCAGCCCCTCTGCCCACCCTGCTCACCCTCGCTCCCCTCTCCTGCCTCCTCCTCCCCTGGGTCCCTTCACCTTCCCTTGGCCAGCTCTGTGTGCAGAGGGCAGCCACCCAACCAAGCCACGTGGCTTCTGCCTCAACGGGGACATTGGCCGCTCATCCTAATTAAATTGGGAGCAGGAATCGATTTCCCCGGGGCAGAGGTTTGACAGAACCTCTCTATTTGCAGTGCTCTGCGAACACCTCACACTCCAGTGAGCCCAGAGACAGGGACAGAGGCTCTGCCCGAACCAGATGATGGGAACACATGGGTTAACTTGCTGGAGCAAACCAGGGCTTAGCAGCCATGCTGGCAAGGAGGGAGTTTTATCCCGAGGCCTTTGAAGCCGAGGAGCGATGGGTGACTGTGCCAGCAGCCAGCAAGGCCAGATGCTGCCTGTGTGGATTCCTCAGCTGCCCACAGCCCGCAGCAATGGGGCTGTTCTCATCGCAGCTCGGGGCCCTCTGGAAGAGCCTTGCAACAGCTTGGACATCCCAGCAAGAGGGAGCTGCTCTTTGCTGCCTTTTTGGTAATTAATGCAAATGAAGAAACTGAGGCACAGGGTCTTCATTCAGTGTTTGCCAAGAAAAACTACCTCTAATGCTATTTTTTCCCTGTTTTTTCCTTTTTTCCACCTTGCTTTCCTGTCTTGAGTGGGAGGACTGCATGTCAGGGACTTCCAAGGCTGTTTGTTCCCATGTACCTTGACATGACCCTTCTATCCAGCTTTGCCATGTCTTGTTCAACCCTCTCAGATGGGGACTGGACCCTGCAGGGGGAACCCCAACCACAGCCCACCCTAAACCAAGGAGGAGTGTTTCATGAAGTGAACACTCACAAAACCCTCTCTTTCAGCAATGCATCATCACGTGGCTGCTTTAATGTCACAGTTAAGGGAGATGATTAGATTCTGTATTTGGCAGTGGTGCTCCTGTATCCCTCTGCCTGGGAAGCTGAGTTTCCGTGGTTACCAGGTCCAGGGCTCTGAGCGGTAGAAAAATTAGAATCATTAAAAGAGGGGGGGGGGAAAGCCTGATCAAAATGGTCTTAAATAGCTCATCTTGCCAAACAGGCACTCCCAGATTTAAGATCATCAAAGAAATCTATTGGTGAGGTATTATCCCAGTGCCCCTTGGACCAAGGGTGAAGTTACAGGGAATTTCTTACAGCACTGATGCTGTGATGGTGTTGCCAACTCAGGGCAGGGTTTCTGCTCAAGGAGGAGGCTCAATCTCTCTTTTTCTTTTTCTTTTCTTTTTTGTCATAATCCTTAATTTTTTAAATCATTGTTATTCTTTTTCATTTCTTTTCTTTTTATTTTTTTTAATTTTATCGGTCAAAGGTTCGGCTAGAAGATCTTGGTGATCAGTGCTTCTGTGATTAATGCTCCTATGATCTACTTCTTAAGAGGAAGCTCTTTTATGAGAAAATTGACAACACTGGAACAAAAAGGAGGCAAGTGTGTCTGGTGGAAGGTGTCCCTGCCCACGGCAGGGGGTGGCACTGGGTGGGCTTTGAGGTCCCTTCCATCCCAAACCATTGTGGGATTCCACGAGGGTGGGTTCAGAGCCCTCAGCTCTGCGAAAGCCCCGTCAGGGGGATGAGGAGCTGCAGCCCCTTCGCTCCCAGAGCTCGGGCCCTTCTCAAGGAGCCCTTGAAGGAGCTGCTGCTGCTTCTGCCAGGAGCAGCTCAGGGCTGTGAGAGGGGCAAAGCAGCTCCCCAGGGCTGAGCCCAGCAGGGATGAAAGAGCTTTGGTTTGGCAGGCAGGACACAGGAACTGGCTGTCCTGTGCCCCTGCGCCTGCCAAGGCAGCCGGGGTGGGATGGAGGGTTCCAGGGCCAGCCCTGTGCCCTCTCCAACTCGGGGTGACATCTGTAGGTGAGAGCTCAGCAGCAGCTCAGCCATTGCCATGGTTTCCTAGAACATCCTCTTGTGCTGCTCCAAGAGCTGGAGAAAAGGGATCTTCTCACTACGGGAGCCCTGCTTGGTGTTTTTCTCCTCTTCTGTTCGGAAGCAAAAAAAAGAGGCTTTTTTATTATTATTTTCTGTGACATCTGCAGTCATGAATTGGGCCTATAAAACACTGTGTAGGAGACTGTTCCTCCTTCACTTGATCTCCTTTCATTCCCAAGAACATTTTTCTCATCAAAGCTTGCAGATTTCAGACACGCCATAAGATATTTTTAATCATCTTCTGTCACGAAGTTTCCAAGTTAAAGGAGCCTGTGCCATGCAGAGAAAAGTCTATTTATTCTCCCTTGTTTAAAATATCCTGGCAGTCATTTTAATTACAATGCCTTTCCCTACCCCTCTTGGGATGTGCAAATGTATTTACACAATTTACAGTAAAAGTGGTTTCCTTCCCCCATCCCCATCACCTCCCTCTTCCCGCCATGTGTGTAACGTGTGCAGTTTCAAATATCACAACTTGGCAAATAAATATTACAAGATTCAACAAGAGGGAGCTGCATTTGCAAGTCTGAGGCTAATTTAATAAATGATGGCAGGAGCTTTAAAACATGTCTCCTATTTAAAGAGCACAACACCGATCTCTGGAAGGAGCTGTGAAGTGGGCTAAATCTTTTAAGGGCTTTAAATGAATCCTTTTCATCTGAAGCTTGGAAAATTAAAAGTCTCCCAAGCTCGTTTTGTGCAGCTTCGTCAGAGCAGACGTAAACCCAACCTGTGCCTGGCACCGGGCTCCGCGTGGGACACCGAGTGACGTCTTCAGAGCCAGCCTTTGCAGGGGAAAAGGAAGTAAAATTGGGGTGGAAGAAGATGTAAACACCCTTTATATTTAGAGGAGAGGAGAGGCTGAAGGATGCCTCGTGCTGACGTGGAGCCCCGAGCGTGTGTGTGGGCTGCTCTGGAGGGGCTGCCGTGTGGCTGCAGCAGTGGCTGTCGGGCAGCCCCAGTGAGGTTTGCTCCCAGTTTGTGCAGACAGCTGGGACCAGTTGTTGGGGACAATGGGTGGTGTGTGTTAGAACCCAATGCAGACATTGGGCCTTGGCTGGATCTCCCATCTCCTCACCATTTCCAAATCCCACATATTGCCATCCCTGCTGCCTTCAGCTTCTGTGTCTGCTTGTTCTCACACAGCTCTTCCAGTCCGGAGGACCCTCAGTCACCCTCCCTCCTTCCCTCCCTCCCTCCCTCCCGCTCTCCGTGCAGAAACACAGCTTTAGAAGATTATAATGGACCCTTCTGGCCTTGAACTCTATTAAATCTGTGTAAGTAGGAGATGGCTTTGGCAGCCTAGATTGGCTTGGATTACACCTCTTCAGATCTTCTGCTTGTGAGACATTTCAAAGATCCCCTTTAACCAGAGCTTGCTTCCTCTGGAAGCCTTAACTGGTCCAGTTAGGATCTTGTTTGGCTTTAATCAGAGGTAACTAGATCTCAACAACAGGGAAATAAATAAAAATATGCAACTGACTTGGTACTTTTACATCTCCCTTTGCTTTACAGAAGTGCCTTGTATTGCAGCAGGGGAAGTGGAAGCACAAAGCAGCAAGATGCCTTGGAAAGAGTCCCTGGAGTTAATCAGGGGGCAAGGACAGCAGTGCAGGGTCTCCTGGCAGCTTCCAGACTGCCAGCACTTGGTACAGATGGGCACACTAGGATGGAACCCCCAAAACTTGGTGTCACCAGATCGTGCAGCACTGGCCCTGGGAGGATTAACCTCTCCCTGTTGACATCCCTGCTGGGGAGCAGCTTCTTCTGGTCTGGAAGTGACCTGTCAGACTATTCCCACCTGCTGTGCAGAAGGGTCTCCCCCAGCAGTGTGATGACACCAGAGCCCATGATCCTGGTGGGCAGATTCATGCAGAGGAGACAGGAGAAGGGCAGCACCATGGGAGTGCAGGGAGCCAGCTGTGTTTTGAGGCTGAAAGCTCAGCTTTAGCAGTTCATCCCTCTGGGGCTGTAGGGGCAGGTAATTGCCTGCCTCAGTTTCCCCATCTTGGTTTCACAGGGCTGTAAGATTTCCAGTCTTTCCTGGGAGACATCGAAGGGCTCAGCCATTGCCACAACCCAAACTTCACATCTGGAGGGAAATACCCACAATTGTTATATTTCCCCCATTCTCCTGCAAGTTCATAGCTTGGGAAACCCTTCAACACACCAGGTGAAAGGGGGCAAATGTCTCCAAGAAAGCCAAGTTGCTTTGTTATAGGGCAGCCGAGTTGGTGCTCATTAATAACATCTGCTCAGGGGCTGCAACTTCGGAGACTGGGAGAAGTTTGCAGGCCCTGGTTGAGCTGGTGTTTGTTGAGAAGTTGAAGAAACCCTCCTGGGATGGCTGCTGACCAGAGGTGAGGAATGAGCTATTTCTTTGCTTGAGTTTGAAAATTAGAATGACGCCACTGGGAAAGAAAATAATAGTTGAGAGAGAGCTTGTAAGGAAAAGCAAATCAAAGTGCACTGAGGATCTGTCAGTAAAGAAGCTCTTTCATGCCATATTTTATAATATATTTCTTCTTTTGAATTATACTTTGTATTTTTCATTATATAAGATGAGGAATAGGAGCCCAGCAGCACGTGGTGTGGTTGGATGTCTAAGATATTAACTGAGTATTTTCCTGCCCTGAGGGTCAGGCAGGAACCAGGATTTCATCCGTTACCTCTCGTGTTTCCCAGGTACTTGAATTAAATTAATGTTACTCAAAGGGATTGAAACAGCTTGGATGAAAATCAGGTTCCTGGAAGGGCTGTGCTGATTTTGGGGGTATTACTGGTGTGATTAACCTTGTAGTCATAGTGAGGAGGGGGCAACCTACTTGTTCATCATGGCTTTTGCAGCCTGGTTTAGGTAAGGGCTGCTCTGAGAGGGAATTTGTGGAAGAACATTGGGAACTTTGTTTCTGTGCTCTACAAATGGGAAAGAAAGTGATATTTGCCTTGTAAAAGTGTCATAAATGATTGTTCCCATCTTTGTGGCTCGTTGGGATTTTTTCACCAAGGATGAATTTGTCAGATGTGGGTTTTTGCTACAGCCAGAGTGTCTGTTTTCATAAATCCTAGAAGAGTTTGGAAGGAACCTCCAAAAACCATCCCTCCAATGAGTAGAGACCATACCTGCTGGTTACTGTGGATCATTAACCAAGCAAGGAGGGGGATCTTGTGAAGGTGTTTTGCTTTTGGTGGTGTTCACTTTGTTGTTTTGATGGCTCTTTTTTTACCTCATGATCAGGACGTGGGGGAGCCCACAGTAAAAAACCTGAGGGATTGAGCCTAAGATGGATGTTTTAATATAATCCTGTGTCGAGCAAGCTTTTAAATAGCATTGGTCTGTAGAAGGGAACAAATATTGCAATGGTGAGAGGCTCTGGGAACCAGCCTCGCTCCCTGGAGCTGCTCTGATGGTCAAGGGCCAAAGGCAGATGCCACATTTGTGCTGTTCTAGGATCACATTTCCAGGGAGGCTCTTTCCCACGGTGTCATTTTCTGCACCCTCAGAAAGCACGATGCCACTTTCTGCTTAGCAAAGCCCAGCAATAAACCCCCTTGGTTTGGCTGCTGAGGTTTGGGGCAGCCAGCGTTAAGCGTCCTGGGGAGCTCAGCTCTCCCTTCCACTCCTGCCAGGTCTCCCATCACACACCAGCACAGAAACTGGAGCAGCCCCAGCTCCACCCCTGGATTCTCACTTGATCCTGGCCAGGGCAAAGCCTAGTGGACCCCATCTGCAGGAAATCTGCTGCTTAGACAAACATTTCCCCTCTAAGTCAAAGAAATGGGACTGGAACAGTTCCCAGTTGCTCACAGTTGCCAGCAAGAGCCCCAGGGACAAGGGCTGTGGGGTGGCTCTTGCCAGGCTCCCACAGGAGGTGGTTGTGGAGCAGCTGAGGCTGCTGGCTACTCGGGTGAATCCCAAAGGATGGGAAATCTGCTCTCAAGCCCTGCTCCTCCTCTTCAGGAGAGCTCGATGGAGCTGACAGGGAAGAGTCCCTTGGGGAAACAACACCCAGGTGTGGCTGGAGGACACTCCACAGAAAGGTTTGGGGAAACCTTCCTCCCTGGCAGAGGCCCCACTGTTATCACCTTCCCCTGCAGTCTGGCAGCCCCTCTGTTTGCTGTACCTGCAGCTGTGGCTCTCTCCCCTCTGGAACCTGATTTAGACAAGAACTGCACTCAGGGAGGAGCTGTTTGTGTGTGGTTCCCCCACTCCAGACCCGCTCCCCGAGAGCTCAGGGCAGGAGGAGAGGGCAGAGCCCCCTCTCCCGTGTGGGCAGGGGCAGGGGGGGTTGGCTCTGAGCCCCCTCAAGGTGTCTTTTCAATGCTCTGTGTGGTGAGAGAGAGCTCGGGGCTGGCAGGAGGCTGGTGATGGCAACAGACTGTGAATGCTCCCTGGATGCCTCCAGCAAACTCATTTATTTTGTGTGGGCACAGGCGCCCACTGCTGCCCCAAGGGCTGGTGGCAGCACCCTCATCCTGGTTGCTCCATGCCTTGATAGGTGAATCTGGGTTTTTGGGAACACACCTTGTCCCTCCAGTCAGGAGCTTTGTCAGGGAAGAGTTTGGGGACCTCGCTCGTCTGTGGGATTTCTCCCCAGGGTGTCAGACTTGCTGTACAACCACAGTGGGACTCACCTCCACAGACCATCTGCTTCCCAGGCTTGCTGTGTTGCATTTGGTGATACACGTTTCCCTGATGGGAAAGTCTTGGCCAGAAATAGAACAGCCTTTCCCTGAGGCTCCCTGTGCTGGGGGCTGCCTCTTTCGTACAGAGACTGTCAATCCCTGCAGCTCGGGAGGATCCCTGAAGGAATTCAGGGGGTTTTCACCCTCTGTCCTTTCCCTTCTTTTTGTGAAGCCCATCAGGCTGCATTCGTGGGGTACCAGCACTGACGGGAGCCAAGCTGAGACCCTCCAAACCCATAGCACTGTGAGCAGCAGTTCGGACCCCCGTTCTGGGGTACCCGGCAGGGTGGGGTGAGGCTGCACTTCAGGTGCTGCCGAGGCTAACCTGGCCCTGCTCCCTTTCCCAGCCATGCCACGGGGAAGGGATGGGTCTGGAGAAGCCCAGTGGGAGCAGAGCAGCAGCCCCTGCCGACCGGCAGCAAAACCAAGAGCATCTTTGGCCCTGGGGACCCGTGTGTTGGGCAGAGATTAAAAGCCCAATCAGCATCTTTTCATCTGCTCCTCGGTAAGCACCAGGCACTGTGACCTGGCTGCCTGTGCTGGGTCTCCTCCCAGCCCTCTCTCCTCCAGCTCTTCCCAGTGCCCCGCATGGGCTGTAGATATATTTTTATTGATCTCTTTTATGTAAAGCTCATCCCTGCCGCTCACTCCTGAGGAATAACCAGGGCTCTTTGTTCCCCGGCACAACAGAGTGTCCCTGGCCAGCCCCGGGGACACCGGGACATGTTTTAAAAGGTTAATGTCTCTGTTAGATTACAAATCGCTCCGGAGCGTCTGCTGTCGCTCACAGGAGGTTGGGAATAATCACCTGAATCCTTTAACCATTAACTGAGCCCGAACGAGGCACATTTCCAGCAGAGGGAAGATGCTGTGCCGGTGCTGCTGCCTCTGGCTGCCGAGGGAAGGAGGGTTTGAGCACCGGAGCGGTGCAGGGTTTGCTGTTCTGCATCTTCTGGGGCTGCTCCCCTCGTTGGCATCAAGGCTGAGACTCTCACAGGGAATGGGGTGCTTATACCGAGCTTTGCAAAGGGACTCAGGGGCTCTTCAGGTGCTGGACTGTTGCTGTGGGATCCTGAAGGCTCTGCCTGTTCAATCCCATCACTGTGTGGGGGTGACACGTGTGCTGCCTGTTGGACACACGGTGTGTCAGCCGGGCACATCCCTGGCACATCCCGGGCACATCCCGGGCACAGCCTCGTGCCACGGCCGTGGGTGCTGGGGTCTGCCTGTGCACCCTGAGTATGGTTAGGGATCTTCCCTCCTCTCTGATCATCCCAGTCAGGGAGGGAATGGCAGGCCAGGGAATTCACTCACAGGAGGGGACACCCAGCTCTTTGTATCACCAGCTCTCCAGCAATTCAGATCCCAGCCGTGAATCTTGCTGCAAGAATGGAAAAAAATAAATATCAAACTAGACACGGCTCATGAGTTTGGCTTGTTTGGGGAAACAGCTGGACTGGGCTCTAAGTTGACAGTGAGAAATGAATCTGCTGCATTGCCTCCTTTTACCCTCCTCCAGCCCCCCAGTCTGTGCTCCCAGGCCCAGCATGGTGGGACCAGCCTTGTTCTGTGTGGTCACATATTTTGTGTGTGTGTTGTGCTCTTGGTTGAGTTGAATCCTAATCTGTCTGTCTTCAGGGGACAGCAGACAGCTGCTTTAATGAGTTAACAGTAGGGTTTGAAATAACTGGCATCTGTTCTTTGTGTGAACGGGGCTCTCCTGGCACGGCTTGGCCTCCCAAAAACAGCCTTGCAGGGAGCTGTGTGCTCAGGGTTCACCCCCTTGGGATGCCTCGTCCCTCATGGTTGTTCTGCCTGGATGGGATGAGTTTCCTTCAGCAGCTCAGGAAGCCCAAGGCACCCTCAGGTCTGTACAAGTCCTGCAGCCTCCCTGAATCCCCTGAACTTTCTTGCGAGCCCAGTGTGGCATTGCCAAGGTGGCTGCTTGGTACCCAACTCTCTGACCACCAGTTGGTCTTTGAAGCATTTTTCCTGGCCAGCAGCAGCATCCTCTGCCCTGGGAACGGATGCAGGGAGCAAACTGGAGGTGACCTCTGTGTGTGACTTGGATCTGTTCGCTCGTAGGTGAAAGCAAATTGGTGTCAGAGCTGCCAAGCCGGGTCCAGCATTGCAAGAGCCGTCCGAGTCCCGACCAGGGGCTCCCCGCCGGGAGCAGGACCCCGTGTCCCCCCGGCTGCCCAGCTCGGAGACAAGTGCCAGCCCCGCTCCCTCCCCCTCTCATTCAGTGGGTGTGGGACGTGGTACATTTGTATTTTTTTCCCGGATGCACCCAGCACAGCGGTCTCTGCACGACACCAAATTAATTAATGTTGGGCAGGCGGAATGCAATTAACTACCCTGGAGCCCGGCCAAGGCAGGGCGGCATTCCCTGCTCCTGCAGAAACAGCCCCGCAGCTTCCCCGGGCAGGACCCGGCTCCTGCCGCACGGCTCAAGGGCGAGAGGCTTTAGCAGGGCACAGACTCCTGGAAGCGGCTCCTCTGGCCCCTTTCCTGCCCTGCACCCGCACCCGGATCCCGGTCCATGTGTGAGCCCATCCATCGCTGCCTCCTCCCCGCCAGCCCGGGGAGGTGCGGGCAGGGGGAGGCGGCATCTGCAGGAGGTTGCGGCACAGTTGGCAAAACCCTGGGCAGGAGTAATCAAGCCATGGTAGCGTTTCAAGGACCAACTGGCTGGATTTTATTTATTGCTGCCACTCAGTGAGCAAATGGACTCGGGAGGAGATTCCTGGGCTGCGGCTGCTGCGAGAGACGGGCAGCTCCTGTTAAATAGAGCATCGCCTGACGGAGCTGTGATTGAGCTGGGGCTCTTTAAAGGGGTTTAGAGGCCGCCAATACAGAGCATCTGCAGGCAAAATGGGCAGCTTTGGCAGGTCGGCTACTTTGAAAGTCAACTAAACTAAAAAAGTGAAAACAGTTTTGCAAAGCTTGTGCAGGACTGAACTGCAGTGAGGTGGCTGAGCAGGGAGCTGGGGAATGTGAGGGTGCAGCTGAATCCCCCTCACTGTCCCTTCCCCTGCAGCCCCAGCCTGGCTGTGTGCTGGGCCATGTCATGCATCACCTTCTCTGCCTTCAGCCTTTCTGTTTTCCTGGTCCATCTGTCCCCCTGGATGTGTGGAACAGCTTTGCACCTGCGATGTGTGTGCTGTTGCCTGAATTCTTGTTCTCTGTGCTGGAGCAAGGCTAAATCCCAGGTGGCTTTGAATAACAAACAGGGCTATAAATCCACACCAGGCTTGGGGTACCTACAAACTCCTGGAGCAGTGCTTGGCAGGGCATCACCAATGTGCCACTTCCATGTGCCCCAATGAAGTGGGGTGAGTAACAGAGATCTGGATCTTCATTCCCAGCCTGGATAAACACCCTGTTTCCCCCAAGGAGGGAAACAAGATACTTCTGCTCAGCTCCGTGCCTGGGGTAGGTCTTTCATCAGCCCAGTGTCTCCTCTGAGTGATCCAAATCCCTGAGCTGTGTGGGATCTGTGGCACTTGGTTTCATCAGGATGTCAGTATTTCATGGGCTGGTGGGTCCCCAGGAGCAGTCCTGTACTTCACACATCATCTTCCTCCTCCAAAGGGCAATTTAGAAGTGTAAGAATCAAGATTAAAATGTCAAATACATCTTTCTTTGTTACGCTGGTTAAATGCTTTACTCCACTGAGGCCAACCTGTGTCTCACCTCAGGTGTTGATGTGAACTCCTTCGTGCCCAGCCCTGGTGTGATGGGTCGGGGTCTTACATGTTTTATGATAAAACAATTTGATTTACTGAAAAGGTTGGATCTGCACCTATGTTAGCCAGGACTGAGCTGTCCTCCCCCAGCATCACTGCCTCAGCCAGCAGCCACTTGGTTTTCTCTCATGGGGAGTTGTTCTCCATCCATGGCACGGGGAGCTCTGGGAAACCACACTCTTGCATCTTGGCTAAAATTTCGTCTTTGAGAAGCTATAGATAGCAAGGGCTGGACCTGATTTTTAAAGCATCATATTTCTGGGAATATTCTCATCAGAGTTTATTGGCAAGGTAAGCTGGGCCAGGAGCCTCTGGCTGGTGACAGTTTATATGTGTTCAGGCTCCTGCCATAGCCAGAGTCCTCCAGACGGTTGCAGTGAAGATGCAGGAGGGGTTTTCTTAAAATCCCCATGATTTTAGACATTAAAAAAAGCACTTATCTTATGGGATCAGATTTCCCCAGAGGAAGGCACACATGAAGCCCCAGACTTGGCCAAGCTGTATTGACAGCATCGAGAGCAGAGCTGATGGAAATCCTGGTGTCAGCCCTTCCACACACGTGGCTACAAAGCTCCCAGAGATGGTGGGAGCATCTGTGTCACAAAGGTGACATCATATAAATGGCACATGGCTCAGCCACCCTCCATCCCTGTCAGGCTCTCCTGGCGGGGCAGGGACCCCCCAAACCCCACACGTGGGTCCCCTCAGCCCTTGGGAATGTGGTCACCCAGGCCTGCCCTGGGAAGCCAAAGCTTCTGCCTGGTGCCAGGGAAATTTTTTATGTGCTGTTCTTCCCCAACGCGACACAAGATTAATTACAGCCATAAAAACATTAGGAGCTTTCTAAATATTTTATGTGAATAAGCACACACAATATGAAGGTTTTACTTGTTGCATTTTCGTAAAGGACATTTTGTTTGTAATGACTGGGGAACCTGACAGGTGATTTTATTTTTAGTGCTTCTGTCTGCTCGGAAGGACTCCAAACAGAGAGAGGAGACAAGGGCAGTGCAAACCATGCTCAGTGTCCCAGGGAAGGGATATAGAGCTAATGAGAAGGGGATTAAAGGAAAAGAACCACAAATTTCAACCACAAAAATAATTGCAGTTGCCTTTGGGAAACTACTTCCCATCCCTTGGTCCAGAGGAGATCTGGCCCTTGTTTGTCTCTGACTGGGAGCACTGGTGTGGTGGGAAGCAGCTCACAGGGAGGAAATGCCCAACACTGACATTGCAGCCACTGCTGTAGCAGGGGCTGCAAGTGCCAGCAGGGGTGGTTTGTGCTGGGACAAATTGTGCTGAGGATGTTTCACCTGCTCGCTGCTCCCAGCTCTCTTGTGATCTGTAAACACCAGAGGCTGTGCCAGCACTGGGTGCAGATGTTTGGCCTCTGTCTGGGTCACTGGAATTCAACAGGAGCCCTGAGTGTCGGTGATTTTTCTGTCCATTTTAATGTCCATCTGCTGCTGGAAACTGGAAATCAGAAGGCATTCATCAGGCTTTTCCTGGGGTCAGTTAGTAGCTAAATCAGCCTCTCAATGGTGGAAAAATGTCAGGGGATGCTTGGTGTTTCATCCAGCACCGCCACCCTCCAAAGGGGCCCGTGCTCAGCACTGCCCAGAGGGAACATCCCAGCCCAGGGCATTGCAGGGGGAGGCTTTGCAAAGCTGCTGTGATGGCTTTGTGCCAGCAGCAGGTCCCTGGGAAGGCACCAAGGAAAGGCTCCAAGCTTTCTGAAGCCGCCAGGGAGGGTCATCCCGGTGTTTGGGAGAATAGATCTTGCTCACCATTACCTGGAGAGACAAAACTGCACAAGCAGCTCCTCAGGCAGGATCTTGTCCAGCCAGGTAGGGCTCATTCACTGCTGGGGATGCTCAGGAATCTTCCTGCATCCTCCTCCTTGTTCCTGCCTGGCTGCAATCCCAGGCACAGCAGACTTGGACACCCAGCAATTACCACAGAAAGTGCTTCTCACCCTTCCTGACTCTCCAGCAATCCCATCCAATTTCCTGGTGTTACTGTGGCAGCACAAGGCAAGGAGCCATTAACAATTGAGTCCTGATGTGGCTCATTCTCAGTTTAAATATTGAAGAGGCTTCGAAACACCTCTTCATCCTGGCAGTTGACCTGAAATGGTGTGTTGCTTGGTTGGTGCAGCTGTTGCTTTTCCTGGGAGCTGCCATGGTTTCTGATTGCAGAGCGAGGAGACGCTCCCGAGCCCTGACACTCAGCAGGACCTGGGGTTTGTGCTGAATATTTCATGCAGACACATGCAGACAGAGGCACCACTCTGCTTTCCATTCTGATTTCCTCTGCTTCTCAAGGTGCATAAATGATGTATATTGTTTAAGCTTCCCGGTTTTGGAGGGGGGAAGAGCGACAAATGCCTTTGCTGCCGCTTGCCTGAGTTTGGGATGACGCAGACCTCATGTTTTCAGCTGCCTGTACAACACTGTAAGCAAAGAGTCTCCTGCCTGAGCCCTGGGCAGCCCTCCTGCATCACTCCTGGATGTCAGTGGTGGCATCAGGACCAGGGTGGCCCTCCTGCATCACTCCTGGAAGCTGGTGATGGAGGGACATGGGGACTGGGTGACCAAGTGCTTCTCTCCCACCTCTCAAAGCATCCCAACACGATTCCCCAGAGCTCTGTGCTCCACATGAACTTCTCCACCTCTTCCCCATGGTTTGGGGACTTGGGCAGAATCCATCTCTAAGAGCACATTGGGAAGCACCAGCTCGTCATGGGTTTTCTGCCAGGGAGATGTCTGTGGATCCACAGAGAAGTCTCCTCCAGATGAAAACCTTTTGCGGCATTTTCAGCAGCTGGCAAAGCGATGAGAGGAATTCCTGGTGTCATTATGGTCTGTTCTTTGTCCCTGCTCTGGGAGGGGGAGGTTTGTCCACCCGACTTTCTCCTTAACAACCTACCTGTGACTGACAGGACAAAACAAGCTGTCACAAAGTGAGACAGGAATCGGTTGTTGATGAGAGCTTTTCTTTAAAGGTCAACCCAAACTGATAATGCAAACCCCAAAGGTGTGTTTTAGGAGGGATCACTGAAGGCAAAATCCATGGCATTGGCTGCAGAGGGGTGAGGGGGATGGCTCAGCTCAGCACCATTTCCTGGTCACACAACCTCTGGTGGCCTTGGAGATGTGAATGGGGACATTCCAGCCAAGCAGGGACCAGAGGGCAACATTTTTATTTATTTTCTTGGTTCTGTGAAGAGTCATCCATGTCTCCAAGTTTTATTTTAGGTAAATGAACAAAGAACCCCCTCCCTCCCCTCCATTAATCTTTTGATCTGGAAAGGGTTGGGAATCAGTGACTTTATATTAATTACAAAGAAAATTACATAGGAAAATCTTAATTCTATAGTTATATTAATTATGAAGAAAAATCTTAGCCTTAATTACTAAGAATTAATTATTATTCTTTCCTAATTACTAAGAAATTCCAAGTTAATTAATGTCAGCAATCACCAGAGGCCCTTTAGAGCTGGGAAGACCAGCCCATGTAAGCCTGTCCCTGCACTGGGCTAATGGTTATTGGTGTTTTTAGCAGATCAATTTTTTCTTTAAATGATTGTGCAAGTTAATAAAAAAACCTGTCAGAATAAAACCAGGACATCTTGGCCAATATTTCTCCAAATTGTTTTGAGGGCTTTGACCTTTTTTTCTTTGTCCCAATTCCAGGCTTGAAAAGCTTTGCAATACCTTGACATTTTGGGCAGGAGAAGAGGGGGGGAAAAAGAACCAAACAAATTTGCACCTAAATTAAGGAATGAGGCAGTAAAAATGTAGATTTAGTCCCTTGGACAGGCTCTGTGGTTCAGCCCTGCCTTTTTTCCTTGGGCCGTATCTACTGCTACATTCTCCATAAATAATCTTCCAACTTCCTGGGGCCTTTAATACTAATTAAGTCTTCAAGCATGCAGAGAGGAGCTAAGGGAGACTTATATCACAGGCTTCTTGGTCAGCACTGTGAGTTCTTTGCTGCCTGATTTGAAAGGGGTTTTCAGTGTTTTGTAATGACCAGGTTTGGAGTTGTTCCTCCCTGGAGCCCCTGAAATCCATAATTACTGGTTTGGGGGAACCTTATTGCTGTTTCTCCCCATTTTAAATAATCAAAGGAGTTTTTTCCTGTTTGTTTGGAGGGGTGGGGGGTTGGTGTTTCTGTGAAGTCCTGGATGAGGGTTGGAGGGCAAAAACTTGTGAGTTACAGCCCTCCAGTGGCTCTGGCTGCACAACCTGGTGCCGGTGGGAGAGGACAAAATGCTCTGGAAGGGGAAATCTGCCCCGTGGCAGCAGCAAAGCACGTTCAGGGACTCATGGCTGGAAAACAACATTTCCACTCTGTAATTATTCTTCTCATAATGACCCTCAAGAGCTGCTGGGTGCAAATGCTTCGATGAGAGACACTGTGTGTGTGTGTGTGAGAGCGGGGAAAGGACCCCGAGACCTTTTCCTTTTCTTTCTCACTGTGTTTTCAATCCCTCCAATGCTAAAAGCCCTCATTAAAGTTTAATCCCCTACACCAACTCTTTACATGCATGATGCTGCCAGTCTCCCCTTTGCAGCTGCAGAGCTGCCATCCTGCCTGCTTTGTGGGATGTGCCCTGAGCCAAAGGCTGCAGTGCCCACCTTCCCAGCAGTGTTTTCCCTTCCTTCTCCAAGCAAAGCCTGGTTTAATCTGTCACAACGAGTTTAGCTTCAGTGTCTGCAATTGTTTTCTGGAGGAGACGGTTTCTCTCTGTTGACTGAGGGGAAAAGAAGAGAAAATAAGTAGTTAATTTAAAAACTCCAGTGAGTCAGGGCTGGGAGAGCTTCGGAGCAGTGCCTGGGGAGAGGGATGGTGGTGGCAGGTCTGAAGGGTCAGGCTGAGCCTTCAGCTCAGAGTCAGACCAAGGAACAGGCTGACACTCCCCAACCAATGTGTAGGTTGCTCCAGCATGCAGGAAAACATCATTTAAAACAGACCTGAGATTTATCTTTTTGGTGACTTGAAGAAAACAAGTATTTGTTCTCTATGTGTAAGAATTCCTATCCTTTTTTGAAGCCACTTCACAAATGAGTGTAATTAATTTCTAGATGAAACTTTTTGTGTTTTCACATTGGACACGTTGGGTTTGGAAGTGCTGAGGAAGAATTTTGACTCATGAAAGAACTTTTAGATGTTAAAATCACTTTTTAACCAAACTGCAATGTGCATTTTCTGGCCAATTGGATGCAGAAAATAACCTCTCCCAGGCCTGGTTAGAGGATAAACAACAGGTAACAGAGGTGAAGAGGGGAAGGGAAAATAACTGGCTGGCTTCATCCAAAATCCCAGGCAATCAATGTAAAGTCTCCAGTGGGCTCAAGGCCACGGCCCGGTGAGATGGAGGAGATAAATAGGACAGGCGGATCAATCGTGGGCAAGAGAAAGGAGAACAAACGTCACAAATCCAATATTTTAAAAAAAGAACAATGCAGAGTTAAAAGCTTTGGCTTGACGGGTTTGGCATTACAATATCAAAGCTTTTGTCAGCACTGGGAAATATTTCACCTCGAGTTGATGGTCTTTGGCAAAAATAAGACAGGGGGGAAAAGGCGGTGAAAAAATCACCTTTTTTTTTTCCTCTTTTACCCCGTGCAAAGAAAAAACCCACCCTGACAGAGAGATTGCTTCGATCAGAAAGCCATGTAGTGTCTGCTCCCCGAGAGACCAGGAGAGCACAGCCCAGCTGGTGATTTGAACAGAGCAGCAGATAAATACACAGATCTTTTAAATTCCAGGCATGACACGGGGAAAGTGGAGAGCTGGGAGAGCTCTGGGTGAGAAGGACATGAGGAGGTGCAGGCACCCACCTCCCACCCTGCTCCTCCCCAGCACCCATTCCAGCAGGAGCAGGTCTGGTTCTCCTGCTGGAAATGATTCCAAAGGCTTTGCAGAGGATCCCTTCCACTCCCATCTCCCCTGTCTTTCCACCTCAGCCAGGCTGGGAAGCTTTTCCCCACCTTCCCCAGGTCTCCTGCAGGTCTGAGGCAGCAGATTGCGGGGTGAGTCCTCGGGGGAGGCACAGCAGGCACGATCACAGAACCACAGCATGGTTTGGACTGGAAGGGACTTTAAAGACCACCTTGTTCCACTCCCCTGCCTGGGCAAGGACACCTTCCACTAGACCACAGGCAGTGGCAGGAAGAGGGGAAGAGGATCTCTTCTGGGCCATTCCTGCCTGGAAAATAAACCAGCCATTCAGGTAAGGCAGAGGATCTGCTGAGAAACATGAGTAATTTTCATTTTGGAGGTGGCAAAAGAAGCTCTTGACAACACGCCCTGTTGGGGCTGGTGGATCCTGAGCAGAATTGGGTGAAATTCTGAGGTTCATCCCCTCCAAAGCAAAGTAACCAAAGGCCTTGTCCCAGCTTTGCAGAGGGAGGGGATGGGCACGAGCCTGACAACTCTGCTAAGAGCAAGCTCTGCTCAGCCGTGCCATGAGGTGCCAGGCGAGGGCACAGTCTCAGCTCAGCTTGGGGCAGAGGCATTAGGGAGGACAGGGAAGGAGTCTAATGCTGGCATGTTTTATTTATCCAGCTCAACGGGATGTGTTTTCTCTCCTGCTGCTGCTCAGGGCGGCAGAGATTCTCCCAATTAGCTCCCAGCACTCCAGCACGCTCACACCTCTCCCAGGAGGCTTTTGCTCAGGTTATCTGGCAGAGATTTTCTCTTTTCCAGCTTGTTGGAGGTGAAAGGTGCTGGTTTTTCTCCCACATAATGAGCTGTTTTGTGCATGTCAGCACTGGCTCCGTATTGTGTCTCCGTTCACGCCTTCGTGGAGAATTTCAGAATGTGACGTCTCATTTCTGGTTTGGGCTTTCAAGTGTTTTTAATCCCTCCACACACACAATGTGCAGCAACAGGAATCGTTTTTTAAAGGGAGGGGGGAAAGCAGATTTCCTTCTGAGAACACATTTGCAAATGGCTTTAGTCCCCTGTCCCTGCACTGGGGCTGAGCAGCAGCACGAAAGGGGCAGCTCCTGCAGCACAGGAGGGAAAGACACGCAAAGCCAAAGGACAAGGGGGCCTCGTTATACTCACTTTACAAAGCCAGGGCCTCCAAGACTTACAGCTACTTTTTCTTGTTAAAATAAAAAGATGTTCTGAGTAGCTTTCCTTATTTCAGGGCTGGTGCAGTACATTTGCAGTTTGAAAGGATGTGAAGGGGAGATTTGGGAAGTCAGTGGCAGAGCTGGGCATGTTCTCCAGACCTTGGGCTGCTCATGAAGTTCAAACCATTTTCTAAACGAGGAGATCATCTCTGGAGGGATCTTGGGATGAGAGAACAGTTCCTTCTATGGAAGCAAACACCATTTCCCTCTGCCTGTAGGGCAGGACTTGAGAGGGGAAGGTTTCAAAGCATGAATTCTACCAAACCACTCTTTGTTCTTGCTGAGTGCTCACTTACAGATAAAGCTGCTGTTTCCTTCTCACTGTGGACTGAAAAGCAACATTCCATGGTGATGTCCACCCCAGCTGCAGCTTGGGCTCATCACTCCTTCTCCCCTCTCTGGCCAGGACAGGGAAGCCTGGAGCTGGGTAGGACATGCTGGTCATGGTACTGCACCTTCCTCTTGCTCACAGACCTGGGCCATTCCATCCTTGGATGTTGTGCAGACCAGGTCAGGTTTAAACAGAATTAGGGATTTCTCCAGTGGGTGCAGAAAATCTGAGCTGAGCTCCCCCAAAACAGCAAGAACAAACTGGACAGAGCTTGGAGCAACCTGGTCTAGTGGGAGGTGTCTCAGCCCAGGGCAGGGAGTTGGAACAAGATGGTTCTGAAGGCCCATCCCAACCCGAAGCATTCTGTGACTGTGTGTCACTCAGGTACTGAGTGAGCCCTGCTGGGCACAGCCAATCCAGGGACATCCCCAAGGGTGGCCGGGGCTGTTCCCATTTTTTGCAGCCATGCTCCTTCAAATGAACCCTCTTCCATCTGAAACCTTCCAGATTTACACATGAGGAAGGTACCTTCACAGAATGCACTAGAGGGGGCAAAAAGGACAATGAGAACTTCCCTCCCCTTTCCTTCCTGATTTGCACCCGTTCTCCAGGATATAAATGACCCTTGAGAGTATCACCCGAGAGGATGCTGAGGAGTCCCTCACTGAGCCAGCAGGGCCTGGCTGTGTAATGCCAGCTTTAATCACAGAACACGGAGCCTCAGCCATTTTTCTTCTAAAGAGGTGGGATTTGTGCCTGGAATGGAGCCCGAAATTAGCCTTTTCACTGGCATGATGGGAGATGGTGGATGTGGATCCTTCCTGGAGCCTGTGGGAAGTGGTCCAACCTGCCGGCGCATCCCGGCCCCAGAATGCCTTCAAAAGCACAAAAAGTCAAACTTGGTGTTGGCAGCTCAGCTGCTTCAACTACCACAGAAGGAGATAGGGGGAGAAAATAAACAAACCCAGATTTTAACAAATATCTTCTGCTTCGAGCCCGTTCTGGATTTGTTGGCAAGGTGAGTGCACTCTCCAAAAAGCCTTTTAGATTTTTGAATGGCAAATTCAGATCTTGGGTTCACTTGCAGGGGAAATGACAGAAAGCAGGAATGGGGCAACAACCTTCCCTCCCCCCCCAATTCATACAAATCTAATCATCAGCCTGAAAGTAGACATTAAAATTACAATATAGCTCTTGACTTTTGATAATTAAAAGCATTTTGTGATGACTCGCTTGATTAAAACGAGATGATCCATTTAAAATGAAAATTCAGAACGAAAATTGCTTTTGTTGCACCGATTATTCTATTTTAAAACTCCTTGCTGTTATCACCCTAATAAAAAGCTGTCACTTCTTCTGTCAAGCAATTCACAACACGAGGCATTTGCATTTCTCTCCGACTTGTGTTTATTTCAGTAATTACAAATGGATTCTTGCTCTAACCCCCCTCTCCCTCCATCCTTCCCTTCTGTGTTCCCCCTCCCCTCCCTCACTGTCACAGGCTGAGCTGCTCCCCTTTGTCCCAAGAACATGGAGAAATCCCAGGCAGGGGATTCAGGCAAGGAGGGAAAATAAGAATGATCCGCAGGGTTGGTGCTTTCTGCCTATAAAAAGCAGCAGGGATTTGTCCTGGAGCCAGGGGGGCCGGGACCCCCCAGCACTGCTGATAGCAGGGTGCTGCTGGAGGCTGCCCAGTGCAGTGTGACAGCCACTTTGTAATAGGTTGAAAATAAAAAATAAAAAAAAAATCCCATGACAAAACCCTCTTTGTGCTGAATGGAATGATAATTCCCTGCCATTAATTGAAATTTTGATTGACTAGATTGAACAAGTAATGATAAAAGCCAGTTTCACTTAAAGATCACGGGCTGGATTGTGGGTGGGTGTGAGTGAGGCTCAGGCTCGGGGAGGATGGGAGACAGTTTCACTTCTCTGTTAGCCTTTCCCTGTCAGGATTCAGCTCCCAAAGCAGAAGCAGAGCCAGAAGTCATCCTCCTTCCCTTGCTCCCCACCAATCCAGCAGATGTGCCTGGCCCCAGGAGCTGGTCCTGCTGGCCCCATCCCCACCCTTCCCATCCCAGCTTTGCCAAGGAATCCTAAGAGGGCTTGGGGACTTTACTTGCTGAATGGGAAAGGAGGGAAGTAAAGGAGTTAGTGGGAAGGATAATGAGTGAAATGGCCTCAGTGGAGGAGCAGGGTGTCCTGCTGCAGGCAGCTGGGCCAGCTGGGGATACTGGGCTGTGCTGCCCTCCCAGTTTGCTGCCCTCCAGCTCATCCCCACCTTGCTGCCAGTTTGCCCTGGGCTCCATCTCCTCCTTGGCTTGTTGCTGCTGCCACCAAATTGGAAGGAGCAGCTGTGGCCACGTTCACGTCGTGGCTGCTGGGTCCCTGTGGTGTGACCCTGGGGCTGTGCCCGGCTCTGCCCCAGCTCAGGCTGCACTTGGGCATGCACCGTGGGAACCACGAGCAGCTGAGGAGCAGGATCCTCCCAGCACCCGTGTCTGTGTACGTGTGTATTTGTGTGCAAGCCTGGGGAATTGTACCTGGGCTCCCTGGGACTCCGGGTGGGGGTGGATAATATATAAATAAATACATATGTTTCAAAGTGCTGCATTTTCCCATCTCAAAGCTCTCTCTGGCTTACAGTTTAAGACATAAAGGCACACCAGTCTCTCTCTCCCTCTCAGCTTTTTATCTCTTTTTCCATAGGCAGCTGCTCCCTCTCTCCCTCTCTAACCTGACAGAGCTGCTACAAGAGTCTGTGTTCCAGGGCTGAGGGTTTTCAATTTATTTATCTGCACGAAGCACTTGTGTTTAATCTGGAGAGCGCAGGGACGTCCAGAGCCCTCACCCGGGCTGTGCCAGCCAGCCCAGCCAGGGCAGCAGTGCCACCCTTATTTCTCCCCTTCTTCCTTTTGGGTAAACTGGAGCCAAGAGCTTAAAGAAGAAAAAAATGTAGAAAAGCACTAAGGTTTTCAAGGACAGCTTGCCACTGGTAACACTTTTTCCTCCTTTCTTTGAGTGTGTTTTGCCCTAATATTCCTAATTCACAGGCATGGCATAACTCTCCTCCAACTATTCTTTCTTGTGATAAAAGCACCTTGGGAAGCTCTAAACTCCCCGGGAAAGCCAAAATGATTGAGCAGAAGAGGGGGGGAGTAATTCCCTTGTGCAGCTGTGCCCCAGGAGCAACCCAGGTTGGCAGCAGGAGGGTGGGCAGTGGAGGTGCAGGGACCACCAGCCCTGTGCTTGTCCCTAGGCTGCCCAGCCTGGCACTGATGGGACCTCCCAGCTGATGCTGGTGGGGCTGGTTGGTCCCTTCTCATGGATAACAAGTGACAGGACAAGAGGAACTGCCCCCAAGTTGCACCAGGAGGGGTTTAGATTGGATATTGGGGAGAAGTTTTTCACTGAGAGGGTTGTCCAGGACAATGGTGGAGTCACCATCCCTGGAAGTGTTCAAAAACCTTGTGGATATGGCACCTGGGGCCATGGTTTAGTGGTGGGTTTGGCAGAGTTGGGTTAATGATTGGACTTGATGATCTGAGGGGTCTTTTCCAACCTTAAGATTGTGTGATTCCTCACGCTTGGTGTTTCCCAGGTGTGCAGAAAACTCCTGTCCTTTCCAAGCTTCTCCCTACAGGAGCATCTCGAACTATCTCAGTCCCTTCATCAGGCTCTGAGGTTTCCTCCTGGGCACCACCAACCATCTGAGTTTGGGATGAGCCAGATCTGAATGCTGAAACACAGGAGAAACATTCTCCAGGGCTCTTTGATGAGAGATTTCCATTTCGACAGAGAAAAAGTTGCTGAATTTGGAGAAAAGAATCTCTTTGGGGCCTTTTGCTTTCCTGCCTTCCTGGATGCACAGCTCTCAGGGGTGGAGATGAGAAAGAGCAACAAAAATACCAGCTGAGTCTTACCTGTGCAGGTCAATAGGCAGGTGGAAAAGGCACAGGCATGCTTATGATTGATGTCCTGGGAAACAGGAGCACACAGTGTCTGACGTGTTTTCTTCCAGAGAACAAAATCAAGATGTAAGGAACCAGTGAGGAGGATGAAGGGGGCACTTAGCAGGGCATGATTAATCTGCAACCTGCTTAATTGGCCTCAGGAAAACTGAGAGTTGTCTCTGGATAATTGAGATCAATGGAGTATCATTAGAGACTGTTTTAAAGAGCACCCAGCTTCAAACACTGAGCCCAGCAGGAGGAATCGGGGAGCGAGGAAGAGCCCAGGAGCAGAGGGAGGACGTGGAGCTACACGGGGGATGCTCAGGAGAAGGTGGTTTGTGGCAATTTTGTTCAAGAGCAGGAGCTGTGACTTTCCAGGCACCTGATCTCTGCCAGGGGGATGTTTGGGAAAGGTTCTCTTGTTGCTGCACGAGGCTGTGATCCATCCCTGTGCTGAGGAGCAGTACAGAGTGTACTGTGTGTCCCATGTCCGGGGAGGGCACAAATCTTCTCATGCTTCCAGCTAGAGATGTGTTACCCAGGGAAGTTGTGGCTGCCCCACCCCTGGAGGTGTCCAAGGCCAAGTGGCATGGGATTTGGAGCAACGTGGTCTAGTGGAAGGTGTCCCTGCCCATGGAGGGCCGTGGAACAAGATGGTCTTTGAGGTCCCTTCCAACCAAAACCATTCCATGATTCTAAGATAGTTACCCCTGATGGGAACAGCAAAACTTCACCTCACTTTTGCAAGTTCCATATCTCCTGATTGAGTCTGTGCCCTCTGAAAGAAGCTGGATCAGACATTCCCATGGACGGTTTGGTTCCCCTCTGCCTAAAAAGTGTGAAAAGAGAAAATGTGTAGTTTTTTACCCACTGTGCTGATGAGGTCAGGGAAAGGAGGTTGTTAATTCCAGAGTTTATAGGAGGAAGCTTTTAGCCATTGGTGTCTGTCCAAGTCCTGGCACAAGAATCAAATACCCAGAAAACAAGACCCCAGAAAGGGAGAAAAGTGTCATTTCAGATCAGGGCAAATCCAAGTGCTGCCAGGCACAAACAAAAGGCGATTTGGCAGCCGCTGACCGCAAAGGCTCTTTCTTTCTTCTCCTCCCCAGTGGCCATGGAAACTGCTGCTGTTTGTCCTTCCCAGGGAAGGTGGGAACATGGAGCTCCACAAGGAAAAGCCTCCACGCAGCAAACTAAGCCAACACCAGCCCTTTGCCTTCAAGGGCAGGAGAGGCTGCCAGGGCCAGGCTGGGGAGAGGGACAGAGACCTACGGGGACAGTGGGTGGGTGGGAACTGCTCTGTCCTCCTGCTGACTCCTTGGGTCACCACAAAAAGGTGATCCACCCAGTGGAAGGTTCCCTGCCCATGGAAGGGGAGTGGAATGAGATGATCTTTAAGGTCCCTTCCGATCCAACCCACTCTGTGATTCTGTGATCTGAGCATGAGTGCCCACAGTGCTGGTGCTCAGTTCATCTCCCTTCCCCATATGATTAATTTTAGTGACTAAACTGGAGGTTTTATATCCAGATTTTAGTATCTGTTGTCAGCTTCATTTGGCTCTGGGTGATTGGGCTATTTAAACCCAAAAGCCCTTTGCAAACTGCTTTTCACCATATCATCTAGCGAGGACTTTTTTTTCAATGCAAATCCCTGGACTCCAGAAGCTCTGGATTGAGAAAGGCAAAATAACTATCATGAGATTTGAGCTGCTGGGCTCAGGGATGGGCATGGGAAGGTTGAGGTTTACAGATTAAATATCAGAGAAGCTGTCGTGGCTTCAGGGTGGTTTAAAATGAGCATGTTCAAGATCAGAGGTGTTTACAGCAGGGACTTGGAGTGAGGAATTGCTCCCTGATAGCAAAACAAGGAGTAGTTTAGGACCAGCCCTTCTCTTGCCCTCTGCATAGTAGGTTATGAGATGCTCTTTCCAGCCCCTGCCTAAGCCCTTGCTGCAAAGGAAGTAGTTTTTCAGCTCTTTTGAGTGGTTTGCAAAGGTTAATGAATAAGGAATCAATTAATTGTTTCCTAGCCTTGCACTTTTTCTTTTCATTTAAAGGGTTCCCTTTTTGAAGATTAGTTTAATGTTAAGAATAATCTGGCTTTGCTGAGAGCTAATTAAATGTGGCACCAACTCTCCTTGCCCTGTTCTTGCTCCTCACAGCACTCGGGGGGTCCAGGAGCTGCTTGCCCTGGGCAACACGAGGAGCCAGCCCAGCCCCTGCCAACGCCTGGGGGTGCTGCAGCACCCCAGAGTGGGTTGGGGCTCAGACAGCTCCCTGTTCCCTTTATGGCCTCAGTTTGCTGAGGTTGTAGCTGCAGCCCAGCTACCCCATGGGAGGGGTGGGGGCACCAGGAACTGGATGGGGTTAAGCCCATGTGAGGTTGGAGGAGCCAGGAGCAGATTTCTTTCCCATCTCAGAGGACTCCAAACTGAGCCACTCAAAAAAGTAATGGGACATTTCCTCCAAAAGCCAAATATACAGCATGAGCTGCATCCAAGGATGTGGGAGAAGCTCCTGGGTGTTATCCCTAGTTGGATCCACCAGTTCTGATTCCCAAAGGGCAAAATTGGGGTCAGTGCCATTGCTGAGCTCAACATTACTCCAGCAATCACAGCTCACTTGGAATTCCTTTGCCCCAGCCTGTTGAATTTCCATTTCCATTTATTTCAGGCACTGCTTTACCAGAATATCTTTGCATCAAGGAGAGTCTGAAGTCATTGCAATTTTCTATGGACCCAAATCTAAAGCCATCTCCAAACTCACCAGGGAGTGGACAGGACCCACTGAGCTCAGCACACTTTGGCTGAGTTCCTCCATCAATCTGGCCCATTTCACAAACCAACCTTCCACTAAAAGCCTCAGCACACATTAGTAGAGGTATCAGTAGCAGCCCCAGAAAACTCAAGAGTTCAACCTGGTGGCAGTATTTAATCAAGAAAGTGCTTTTATCTCCCTTGCTGCATTGGAAACCCATCACACCTGAGCAGAGCCTTTTGGTCTGTGCTGCTCGGCCGTGATTTTACCCTGATTTATTAAAGTAGCTTCCCCTATTACCAAAGAGCTGGAACAGAAACACCCATCAAAGGTTTAAGAGCCTAAATGGGTGTTAATTAGCTCAGCAGGAATAGGCAGAGTTTCAATGAGGTTTATCTTTAAACTACTATTAAATTTGACAATGTAAAGAGATAAATTTGGTACTTAATTCAAGCCTCGCCTAATCAAATAGATTATGGTTGTTACCCGTATCTAAAATGTAAATAATCTCTAACTTTGTGGGGTTTATATGGAACGGGCTCACAATGATCCTGGAGACAGAGACCTGCTGTCCTCTCTCCTGTCCCTGCAGCACAGCATCCAGCCCTGAATCCCTCCTAAACCATTCTGCTTTAAGGGGATTAGGAAGAGGGAGGGATGGAGTGGAGCAGAGCAGGACAGCGAGGCCCAGTGTCATGTTTTGGTGTTCAGTGAATCCTGCTGGGCTGCAGCCAAAGGTCCTGCTGACCTGGTGAGGGCCCTTTGTGGTGGCCAAAGTAGGGAAGTCCCCTTGAACTTATTTGTTCTGGATGTTTTGTCCCTGTCCAAGTGCAGGGAGTGTTTTTGCTGAGTTTTACGTGGCTCCTGATTTGTTAATAGAGGCTCAAGCTCTGGCAGAGCGTTCAGAGAGGCAGAAAACATCAGTTAGCAGAGAAAATCACTTCCAAGTAGCCTGAGCCTGCTTTGAGGGGACATGCCAGACCCTTGGGCTGCTCCGGGGGGGGATTCAGAGCAGAGGGATCCTGGTCCATGTCCCCACAGGGGGATTTCATGGAATCACAGATTTTTAGAATGCTTTGGGTTGGGAGGGACCTTAAAGCTCATTCTCTTTGCACCCCCTGCCATGGGCAGGGACATCTTCTATGATCCCAGATTGCTCCAAGCCCTGTCCAACCTGGCCTTGGCCACTTGCAGGAATGGGGACCTTCCAGGCATTCACTTCTTCCAGGAATTTTGACTCCTGCTGTCCCTGGGCTCAAGGACCCGGGGCTGGTTTGCTCCAGCCAAGCTCCATCTGAACTGGACACATGCATTAGGTTGGCTACAGCACAAATCTCAGCAAACCTTTCAGGAAAAGAAAAACTATTTCAAAGATTAAAAAAAGAGAGGGGAGAAAACCCCCCAGGTGCCTAAACCCAGATGAACCTTGACAAATACTCCCTTGCTATCTCAAACACTGCCTAAGGACCACATCTGCATCCAGCCCCCAAGGAAATGCTCAGCTTGAGCGTTGTGTCAGAGAGGAAAAGTCACTTCTTTAAAGCTCTATTCCTTTTGTTTTCCTTTTTCTCCTCTTTTCTCCCTTAATCTAATCACCTTGCACAGGAAAGGCAGGGAAAAAAGGGCAGATGGGAATTTACATGCAGCAGGATTTTCACTAGATATTTACAATACCTCAAGGAATAAAGAAAACCACATGGATGATGGACTCGGGAAGCAGCCTGGGCACTGTGAGTGTGTGCATGTGTATGGGCACTGAGATATGAGCCACACATACAGGAAAAGAGCCCACAACAAATTTATCTTTACAACTCTTAAATTATCTTTCAGTTGACACTTATTAACCTCCTGCCAAACTCATTATCTACGTGAATAAAGCCCGAGCTATCAAACAGAAATGGCGCCTAAGGCTGCTGCCCATGCTTGGGAAGATTTGATTGTGAGCAGGCAAGCTGAAACAAGGTTTTATGTATTATTTTTATTTTATTTCTCTAAGAAGCTAAATCCTAGACCTTTCTGAAAGGGACTCCCAGCACGACATGCAGAGAGTGCAACCGGCCAAATTACCATACAGAGAGCTGTGAAATCCAGGCAGAGGAAATACATTCTGCTCTGATTTACAGTTTTATGTCTCAGAGCAAGAAGTCCTTCTATCACCTTCCAGCCTGTGCTTGTTGCCATGTGTTTCCTAGAGCTGGTACACGACAGGCAGATTTTGTTTGCTGACAAGGAGGACAACTTGGGTCTGGGATTTGCAGCCCTTGGGAATGGGGAATATCTGTTACTTCATAAATATCTGTTCATTTATGGATGGAAATAGGCCTTTCCTTTGGCCAAATAGCAGAGCCTCAAGGATTTAACTCCTGGGGACCAGCACTTTCCATCCTGTTCTGACATCACCCTCTGGTGACTTTGGGGGGGAAGGTATTACAGAGACATTTCACTGCAGCTCCCACTAAGGCCATAGTGAGTGTTGAGGACTGAGAGATGGAGGTTTTTATGAAGGAGTTGTGTTGTTATTGAAAGGAAAGAAGGGCTTTGCATTCCCCACCCTTCTGGAGAGGCAAAAATCCCCCCACTCAGCAGCTGCTTGTTGAGCTGTGGCGTTTGACGGCTCCAAATTAATCGAATAAACAAGGCACCTCTGTGCAAAGAGCAATTACAGGCAGCCAGTCGTGCTCCTTTCCCCAGCTGCCTCTGTGACAGGTTAAACCCCCTTCCCTGTGTCAGCGCCTTCCCAGAGCTCGTGGAGCCTGCTAAGCACAGCTCGGGGCTGACAGCCAGGCTGAGCTCTCCCTGCTAAGGCAGCCGCCAATTAACCCCATAGAAAGGGGGAGATGGATCAGACAGGGCTCCTGCAGGGCAGGCAGGGCCTTCTCAAGAGAGGGAGAGGAGCAGAGAGGTACAGAGAATTTGGGGGTTCTCAAACCTCCTTTGTCTGGACAGGTTGGTCGTAGACTGTCCCATCTCAGATGTCCCTAGAGAGAGAAGCAGGGGATATTCCTGCCCTCGGATTTCCTCTTCCCAGCTATCCAAGCACTGTCCCCTCCCCAGGATCCCTGTGCAAATCACAGCTGCCATCCCAGGGCAGAGATGGGGCTCTTTGATCCACATAACACATCACTCTGGGTGTGGGGTCAGTGGTCTATCAGTGTCCCTGCTCTTATTTTGGATGTGGTCACGTGTGATGGACCTGGCAGTGTCCCCACAAGCGTCACAGGTGCCCTGGGTGCTGGTGGAGGGGACCCTGCTGCCTGCAGGCACTGAAGGGAGCAGAGGAGCAGGGAGCAGGAGCGGGGTCATTCCTGGGGACCAAGGTACGTGCTCTGGGGTGTGCAGGCTGGCTTTGTGGCCAGCCCACAGCACTGCCTGTGTCCCCTCCCATCTGGCCTGTGCACGTGTGAGCCAGGTAGAAACATATTTACCTGTGAACTGAAAATGCCGTGCATGTTCTGCAGGGTCAGGTAATGAAGCAATAAGAGAGAAGCCATCCCGATGCCAAATCCTGATGCATTTCCCTTCATGAGTCAGGAAAATGTGCTCAGAGCATCTGCAGAGCCAGAAGGAACTCAAGCCCCTTCTCAAGCAACCAGCTCTCAGGCTGAGCCAAGGCTTTGTGGGCTGCCCCTTCCTCGTTAGGCTCTAAATTACTTCCTTCATTTTCCCCATCACTCGTGGAGTTGTGTCCAGCCCCAGGGCTGCAGGCAAGCACAGGGCTAATCCTCTGTGAGCTCTGCTGCCTGCTGGACTTTGGAGACATGGAGAGACTCTGGCACTCGGGCAGTCTGAGGCATCATCCATCACATCCCCTGCAGACAGCTGTCAGCAAAGCTAATCATCTGCTGCCCGAGACGGTCCCCCAGCCCTCCCTGCTCCGTGCTCGGTGCCACCACAGGGGATGCAGACAATGGCTGAGGGTGGGGAGGGTGAGAGCCTGGTGCTCCAGCCCCAGGGCTGCCCCTTCTTCCTGCCCGTGCCACCCTGACACCCCAGCAGGGGCAGGACCACAGTTTGCTGCTGCTGTGCCTCCAGCAATCGGGGTACTTGTTGGCAGGGTGAGCCCCTGTCTGTGTATCATGCCCGGGCACAGAAGCCAGCAGAGATTCACGTCCAAAGGCACAATAATCACAACCAATGTCCATTTAAGACGTTTAGTGCAGCCCTGTCCTCCCCTCTGAGAGCACCACAAACACCAGGGTGACACTGCCCTCTGCCACCAGAGACACCTGGTCTCTGGTTTTCACGCTGAGCTGCCTGATGTGTTGTTACACCTCAGTTTGGTCACGCAGGGTGTGCCCAGGGACAGCCTCCCTCTGCCAAAGCTTTGGGCAGGTGTCCAGCTGAGTCATAACCCTTTTGTGCCTTCCCAGTCCCCCTTTGCAACACCCCCATCTTTGCAGGGTCAGACACAGTGGTCTCCCAGCTGGGACATGTAGAGAAACCAGTGGCTGTGGCCCCTGGGCAGCAGAGCTCTTTGGGGGATGCTTCGGGCACCAAGGACTGGTCAGCATTGCCCTGAAGAGCCCAGCAGTGCCAGGAAAGGGAGGGTGCCTTGGGAAGGGGGCACTCACAGGGGCTGCTCCTGTTCAAACCAGGGCAGCAGGACCCTTGCTGACCCATGCCCTGCCTTCCCAGGGAAACACCCCTGTGTCCATCCAGGCAGAGGAGAGACCTGCCCTGAGCTGAACTCCCCACTGGAGACAGATGAGAGATCGCAGCGTGTTTAATTCATGGCCACACGTTTCTATTTCTGGTTGCTCTCAGGCCTCGCTGTAGGAGGGGGCTCCTCTCAGGCTCCTTTCCCCTTCTCCTTGGCGTGCTCCTCTCCTGGCAGCGCGTGCCAAGGGCAGGCCCCTGGCTCAGCTTTGGGGTGATTTGGGGCTATGGAAGCAGGACAAGGGCAGAGTCCTGCTGGAAGGGGCCACCCAGATGCAGAGTGGCTGCAGCTCCAGGGAGGGCTGTGTGGCCCCACCACAGACCTGTCAGCTCTGCACAGCTCTGCATGTTCATCCTGTTGGTGCCACGAGTGCTGGGCAGTGATTCCCATTTTAAAGGCAGAAAAACAGACTCAGAGGTGTCAAGTTCACACCCGAGCATAGATTTGAGTTCAGGCTCCTCTGGGTGTGAGATGAGGCTGAGGGTGAGGTTTGATGGGGCAAATTCTGTCTTCAGCCAGGGCTCAACCTCAGCTGGGTTTTGCCCCACTGAGAGGGAATGCAGCCTCTGCTGCCTCTGCCCTTCCTGCCCAGCCAGTTCCTGCTCCATAGGATTGTTCTCTAGACAGAATAGCAACCTGCACAAGGGCAGGTAATTCATGGCTGCAGATGGGCTGTTGCATCACTCTGACCTACAGCACTGCGGTCCCTCCTGCCATTGGCTTCTTCAGGAATTTCCTGGGCCAAGGCAAGCTGCAAGATATGTCTCTTTTTAATTTATTATTTTTTTTCCTCTCCCTTTCTCTCCTGCAAGCTGCTTGAGAGCAAAGTCATCGGCATAGCATAAACAGGGAGCATGCTGGGCATCCACGGGCTGAGCTGAGCCCCCCTCTGCCCCCCACCGGTTCCAATTTGGAGCCCACATTTTCATTCCCTGCCCACTGTTCCCTTCCTGCTCCCAGAGCCCCATCCTGCCCGAGCAGCTGCCACTGCCAGAGAGACAATGATGGAGGTACTTTGGTTCTCCTTGGGGTTCCACCCGCAGGAGCCTGACTGACGCTGCTGCCACCAAAGGACGAAGTTCCTTCTCCTGCTTTTACTCTTTTCCCCCCCATTCTTCTTGAACTGCATGATTGTTTATATTTATTTATTTTTATACATAAACTCTGCATCCTGCTCTGTTAGAGACAGAGAAAGGGAAATGTTTGCTAAACAGAAACTGTACCAGAACTGTTTGTAAAGCATCCTTGTGCCTCCTGGGGTGGTGGGAAGCAAGGACACATCCAGGGCTGATTTAAGAGCAGAAGAGGGCTGTTCCATCCTTCCTCCCCTCCTCATGACACAGGGTTTGTGCTGAGAGGTGAACCTCGTCTCCCTGGCAGTTTTGAAGTGCTCAGGCATCTGGGAGGGGAAAGAAGGGAAAACACAGATGTCACACAAGCAGGAGAGCGGCCACGCAGTGAGGAAGGCACTGGATGGAGCATCCTTTGCCCTCCAGCTCCCTCCACTTCATTTCAGCTGCATCACATGAACCAGTTCCCCGCAGCACAGCTGTACCCTCACCCTGCTCCCCCCAAAATGTGAGGAGAAAGGGAGGGAAACCTGCTGAGTGGTGACCATTAAAAGGTCTCCAGATGAGACCACAAAGGAGGAGAAGTTCTTCCCACCACTCCTGGAGAAGCAAGATAACTCCCTTTGCCTGTGTGCTCAGTAAAAGGCAGCTGTGAATCCTTGGCTGAGGGATGTTTGTTTTTTCACTCTGTCCTCTGGAAGGGGAAGCATGACAGGAAAGGCAGAGGGATCTGACTGGGGTGGTTCAACACAGTGTCAGAATACAGACGGATGTTTCCTGGTTCCATCTCAGATCCTCTGGACTATCTTCATCTTAGACAGATGGACAGGCATCAATAGATACCCTCTCCTTCTTTCTCCTTCTGCTGGCCCATGAGTAAATTCAATAAAACAGTGGGAGATTTGTTAGGATTAAGGTCAAATGAAAAGCGAAAAGGCGATTGGATTTGTTTTATGATTGATTATAGAAAGTGCAGATATTTATTAACAGCCAACAGGATAACTGTCAAAATGATTCTACATCAACAAAAAAAACCCCAGCAGATGAGTCAAATGTATTCAGCATCGTGGGAACAAGATTAAACCAAATACAATTGATGCAGCAAATAAAGATGCCAATGTTAACAGCTGCTATATAATTTCAACTGGTCAATCTCTATTTGTTTATATATATAAATGTATTAGGCATCTTTTTTCTCTCTCTTTTTAAGGAGTCCCTGCCAATTGCAAATGCTGTCAGTGCCTTGGGTCAGGAGTTGAGTCATCTTGTCTGTCCAGCATGTCAAAGAGAGGGAGCAAGGAAGAGGCCCCAATGTCACAGGGAAGGGCCTGGAGGACCTGCAGCTCTGGGTGCCACCAGGTGACCCGGGGCCAAGGACTTACCTGTTTCTTGGCTCAGTTCTCCCATCTGTAAATGCCTTGGGTTTTAAAACAGTGCTTTGAAGTTGCTGGATCAAACAGCATTTGTGGGAACCCAGGAAGTCGTGGGTCATTCTGCTTCCCGTGCCCACAACAGCCCAACCCCAGCCACTGCCACCCCAGAGTGATTTTCCCTCTGCCAGCTCCCAAAAAGTACAGTCGTGGTGTCACGGGGTGGCCACACAGGGTGTCGAGCCTGCTGTGCCTTGGACCACCCAGCCCTCCTCCCCCAGGCTGGTCTGGTCCTCCTCCATCCATCTGTGAGTGGCTTCCTGTTAGTGCAGAGCCGTTAAAATTCAAGGTTGGATTTGATTCTGTATTGATCATTACCAGGCAAATTAAAGACATCTTTCTTCTCTTCCTCTTGTGTTGCAGTGCCAAGGGACATCCCGCTGTTCGCTTTCACAGGCGGCTCCTGCTGCCTCAGTGTCTCCTTGGGCAGGAGCTGCTCCAGCCACAGGGGTTTCGTGTTTCCTGGTACAGAGAGATGCCCCAGGTTTCTAAAAAATCAAAAGTGACTGTAAGTTTGGAAGATTGTAAAGGCTGATGGTTTGAAGCTCTGAACTGTAGCTGAAACGCAGACTTATTGCAAGAGTCCCTAAGGCTAAATGCTGCATCAGGCATGTGACAGCTCTCTCCTGTGCAGAGGGTTTGGCTCTGCCCAAGCACAATGGGGGACACCTTGAGACAGATTTTACCTTCTCCCCTCCCCGTTCAACCTAAAATAGCCACACCCCCCCTTCCTTCCCGATGCTTCAGCCCCTACAGGTCTCAATTCTTGGTGCCTGCAGGGGAGCTCAGCTCTGGGTATTGTTATTTGCAGGACTGGAGCACATCAAAGCCAGACCTACAACAGGGATCTGCTACCCCAGGCTGTGTAGACACACAGGAAAACACTGTTCCTTGGCCTGAACCAAGTCCAAACCACTGCCTGATGTTCTCAGGGTTCAGCTGATGGGTCTCAGCCCTGCTCTCCATTGCTGTGTCCCCTCTGTGAGCCCTCAGTGCCTGACAGTGCTTTTGAAGCTCCCCTCTCCCTTAGCTGAGCTCTGGGTGACTGATGCCAGCTTTGACCTTACAGGGAGCAGTTGGAGGGGACTCCTGACGCCAGTGGGAAATCAAAAGAGAAAGTCTCTGACAAGTCCCTTTCTAAACCATCAGGACAGCATATTCCAAATGATTTCTGTTTATACTTTGCCAGTGACTCATACGTTGATGTTCTGTCCTTTAGGTTACTCTAAAAACAGGAATAATTACACTGCTAATTATCATTTGAATTATTCATTTTGTTCCCCTCTTCCTTTCTCCTGGAAGAAGGAGATGCATTGTCAGTTGTGGCTGTCTTTGTACGGCATGATTAGATGCTCTCTGTGCAGTGACGGGAGAGATCTCATCAAAATCTGCTTCCAAAAATGGAACTGGCATGAGGAATTTCACAGATTTCAACAAGTTAAAGCCCTCTCCCCTTCAGCGACGTAAATATGCACCTACATATTCACATGGATGTACACACATGCACACACACCTCACCAAGCACCAAAACATTCGTTCCCACCATCAAAACAAACCCTTTTCCTCAGCTGAAGGAGAAGACAAGCTCTGGTGAGACAGGGAGTGTGTGGCACATGTGTTTGTGTGTGTTTTCCTAATTATCTCCTTTCAAATAAGATTAAATATCCTTCAAAGCTGGACATCTTTCCAATTGGTGAATGAACTCCAGGGCTGATGGTAACATGAAAAATTTTCCCTGTCACAGGTAGACAAACAAATTGTGGGGGTTTTTTCCTCAGGAAAAACATTGCAGTGAAATTACTGTTCTCTTGTTGTTGCCAGAAGTCCAGTTGAAGGGAGCCCAGCATTGTTCTCACTCACACAGGGCCAAATCAGGACAGAGCCCAAAGAGGGTTGTGGCAGACAGGAAGGAGGGAGGATGCCTTGAGAGGTAACTTTGGCATGTGATTCTCACTCCCAGATGGAAGATCTCAAGGTCAAGGCCCTGCTGTGTGGATTCAGCATGGAGCTGTTCAGTGGGACAGCCTGGATAGCCTGGGACTGAAGGAGTTCCTGAAGGATGCTCAGCTGGGGGACCCGGGCTGGGGGCAAACTCCCCTTCTCCCTCCTCCAAGCAAGGTGGTCACTGGAGGTGAGACCCTGAGCCACGACCCCTCCGCACTCCTCCTCGCTCCTCAAGCTCTCCCAGGACAGCAGTCCATGTCCCAAGGTCCAGCTGGAACCTCCACACTCCCCACAGCTCCACAGCCCCTCTGACACCACCCCTGAGCAGGGCTGGGGCTGCTCCCATAGCCTGGCTCATTCCCACCTTGTGCCCCGTGTGTGCCCTGACATCCCTTCCCTGCCGGGCAAAGGCAGCACCCAGTGTGTCTGGGCAGGGCAGGGAAGGGCTCCAGGACCCACAGCACAGACCCCTTTGCTCCGCAGCATCCTCTGCGGGCATCACCCGAGGAGAACTGGCAACCTGAACAGCCTTGTCCCTTTACCAGGACTCCCTAAGAAGATCTCAGCGCCGGGGAAGCTGAGCCTGTGCTTCAGACAATGTGTCTGCACTTCCCAGCTTTGTTTGTCCAACAGGGCTGATACCAGCCCTGCGATTGCACCAAGAGCTGCCCTGTGCCCTGTGCAGGCAACAGGTGCCTGCCTTTATCTGCATCCTTCCAAAACGATGCCACTCTGGAGGCTCCAGGAAAAAGGTGCAGTCAGGTTATTCCTCTAACAGCTCTATGTTGTTATCAAGTCATTGTTTCACTGTATTTAAATTAGCAGGGAAAAAGGACACTCTCTCTGTCTCTTTCTCTTTCTCTCCCATTATCCTTTGCTGAAACAAAGTCTGAGGAATGTGTCAGGGAAAGGATTTATCAAAGCCAACAATCCAATAGTTTTATTTCCTTCTTGTCAGGCACAGGGCCCTTATTCAGCTCTTTTATAGGAACCCTGGATTTGCCAGTGTGGATTAAACCCAGCGTCTGTGTCTGACAGCACCACTTGTGTTGCCTTCCATGGCAGCACAGAGATCCCCTGCAGGCAGAGCTCTGCTGGCATCCCAGGCAGGCAGCAGGACATCCTCCCACCTTGGGAAAATGGAGGTGATGTGCTGGAGCCATGAGGTTTATGTCCTTTCTGTAGATTTTAATGCCCATCGATCCAGTGCCTTTGCCTTGTGCCATTGTTTACTCCAGAGGAAAGGAAATAAATCCCATCAAGGTGGCTAAAAGGCCATTATTCTGATTCCAAAGCACTTTGTGCAAACACTGCTCTGCTGTAAATGGTGTTACAAGGTGGCCAACAGACTCATGGGATGGGTTTGATTTTTCCTGTTATGACCACTGAATATTTTAACTACCTACATGAATGGCCAAACATTAATTATTTTGGTTTTATGTTGCCCTTGGCCCAAATGGAATTCTGGGACCAGGCATCCCATGGTTCACAGGCAAGGGATATCAAACTCTCTTGCCCCAGGGCCCACTGTGATGTGATTGCTCTTCAGAACTATGAAATATCTCCTTACACAAGCAGCGCAACTGGTGTTGCTAACCCCATTTAAAAAGCACCTTCCACTTCCCTCCCCAGCAGCAGCTCCTTCCAGCAGGATGCCAGGGAGACATTCCTGGGGGATGCAGAGGAGTGGGAACCATCTGTCTTCAGCTTTCCAGCGCTGACACAGCATCCCCAGTGACCCTCAACCTCACACACAGAGCTGGAACCAGCAATGCACAGCCCTGGGAGAGGAGCAGCACACTGGGAAGCCCTTGGGGCGAAGCAGCCGCCGAGGGAATGGGTGTGAGGACAGGGAGGGAGAGAAGGAGCGAGAGCTCTGAACAGATGGCTGGGGGAGAGCTGGTGGAAGAGGAGGGAAGCAGACAGATGGAGGACAGAGAGGAGTGGGGTGAGTGACATAAGCAATTCTCTGCGCTTGTTCATATTTAATCAAGAATTTGCTGCTGCTGCTGTTTGCATTTGGCATTATTTGCTTTAGAGGAGCCTCTAATGGGGCTCTGCCAGAGGCCACAACCTGGAGCGGTGCTGATGCCCAGGGAGCTGGTCCTGCCCCATGAGCTGTGCCCCAGAGCCAGGCTGTTCTCCCCACTGGAGCAGAGGTGCCTGGGCACCCACCTGACATCAGGCACAGGATGAAGTGTCTGCACCCCTGGAAAACCCCATGGAGGGAACACTGCCAGCAGGAAACATGGGGGGTCCTGCCCAGCAAAGGACTCTGGGTTTCAGGCAGAAATCCCCTCTTTTTCAGAGTCCCACACAAGCCATAATGTCTTGCCACTCTGACATATCTCCAGCTGACGATGTCTTAGGCCAGTTCTAGGAGGAATAATAAGAGTAATCATTATTATTTGTCACATCTAATCCAACCTTATATCCTGTGGGATCCTAAAGCTTGTTAGCAGAGCACAGGGCTAATTCTGCTCATCTCTGCCACCTGCGCCCTGCTCCTACAGGCAGGGCTTAAAATACTTTGTATAAGCCTGTAGAACTCTGGAAAAGAATAACAGAATAGCCTTAGCTCCTGCAGCGTCTTCCTTTGCAAGGGGAAACTGGGGCACAAAAGGAGTAATTTGGCTCTAAGGAAATTAGTGGTAAAATGAGAGTCACCAGTCTAGTTTTGTGTCTTACTGGAGTAAATGTTGCCTGGGACTTTATCAAAAGGGAAAAAAAAGAAAAAAAAATAGGAGAAGGGAGGTGATCTAAGGAGATAAAAAAGGAGGGTGGACTTTCCAAAATGAAGCTCAGGCACAATGGGTTTTGCATAACAGTAAGTGGAAAGTGCCCTCTTCTCTTGTTTTTTAAGCGTGTTTTAAAGCAAGCCTTTAATTTCTGGGTGACAAAGACAAAAGCTTCTGAAAACCTCTCCAGTTTTCTCTTGCTCTGGTATTTTTATTTTTTTTTAATTGTAATTATGAAACTGTCCCATTATCATACTGTGATGTGGAACCTTTCAAGTAATGAGAAATTCAAGTGAAGTCTTGATTACCTCCCCTGAGAACAAAATGTGATGGGGAGGACAGAGAAAGGGGGAGGGGAAGACACAGACAAGTTTTATAATAATAAAATACAGAAAAAATTAATCATGGATCCATTAGTGTTAATACAAATGCTTTATGACTCACCTCAATCATTTTACATTATTTTATAACAGAAAGTCATTATTTCCTGGGAGAATTAGGATAAAGCCTGTTGGGGAGGGTTATGTGGTTTTTGTTTGGTTTATAGTAACTAAAAATTAGGTTTTAGAGCAAGACAAGGTGGGCGGGGGGATGTTTTAGCCCCTCCCAGCTTTTAGAATTCTTGAGTTTAATGTGCTACAGATGCGTGGGGAGGACACACCAAGTTATGGGCTGTGAAGGTGATCCAGGCAAAGGGAGAGGTGGTACCCAGGGGCCTGGGAGAACATCCAAAAAGCCTCCCTGGGTGGGTCCTGGGACAGCTCAGGTTTGGTGGGTTTGGTGGTCCCTTGGGTGGGTCTGCAGGAGCAGGGGGGTTCGGCTGCGTGGTTGGGCTGGGATGTTGGAGAGATGGTCAGTGGGGTGGGCACAGGACACGGGGACAGCAGGGCAGGGCTGGCTCTGTGACCCAGACACCTCTGCCATGCACAGCCTTCCCCTCTGAGGTGCCTCAGGCTCTTTAAGCTGACCCCACATCTCTCTCCTGTGCTTTAATCTTGCTTTCTCTCTTCTCGTTTCCAGAGATGGTGCCACCCTCATTAATGGTGTTCCTTCAGAAACAGCTTCTGAAACTGTCACCGTTTGTCTCCAGGCTGGTGGTATGGCAGGACTGGCTTTTTATGGGAAAGGAGTCCCTGGAATGACGGGAGAAGCCGCGTCCCTGGGTGGGGGACAGTTCCCAGCAGCACCCAAAAGGAGCACAGAACCTTCATCTGAGGCTGGCTGGGGGATTCTCCACTAATTTCAGTGCTCCAGAACAAGCCAGTGTCGTTTTGCTGGGGGTGCAGAGATGAGGAAAGAGGAGAGAGCCATGAGCAGGGTAATATGTGCACCCAGGCTGCTCCCTCAGCCTGTGCCCACTCCGGGGGCTCGGGGATAACTTGGGATTGGATCCTGCAGCTGTAGCTGAGCCTTGTGGGATCCTCCGTGGCAGCAAATGAATCAGCTCCTGGAAGTGGCCCCCTCTCCACGGAGGCTGCGATTTCTAAAGGGCTGGGAGCATCTCCAGCACGGGGAGTGGAGCAGCACAAGGGTGCTCTCTGCTGATCCAGCCTGGCAGGCTGAGGGAGCTCTCCCTCTCCTGAGCTGCAGAGACTGGAGGGAGCTGTGCTTCCCTGGAGGCAGGTTTGAAACCAGCAGTGTCCATGCGACCTGCCCACAGTGCAGGGAACTGCAGGTAATGGGATTCAGCACACCTTAACCTGGGGCTCTGGCGCTGGGAGCAATCACCCTCCAGTGATCCCACAGGGATGGAAGTTCAGGCTGGAAGCATTGCCTTCCTCGAGTGGCCATTTTGCCTTTTTTCAGTGAAAAGGGACATGAATGTTACCTGTGGCTGAAACTTGTTACCTGGAATTGCTGCAAGGGAAGATGACAAAGTCATGCTTAGACAAAACTGCTGGTGAGGGGAACTGGATGGGAGCCCTGACAGAAGGGCTGTTCCACAGGGCTGGGATAACCCCCTTCTTTATGGCTGA
The DNA here is from genome assembly GCA_035583185.1 of Anabacerthia variegaticeps. Taxonomy (NCBI): domain Eukaryota; kingdom Metazoa; phylum Chordata; class Aves; order Passeriformes; family Furnariidae; genus Anabacerthia; species Anabacerthia variegaticeps. Next base: position 234,791 of record JAWWEW010000079.1, on the reverse strand, counting down.
ACTCTTGGTCCTGGGGCTCGGGAGGGCACTGACACATCAGGAACCAGATGGATCCACAGCTGATTCCATGTGATCCACCCCTCCACTGTCCTGTGCCTCGGTTTCCCCATCTGTAAAATGGGAATAAGTAGTTTGATATCAGTGTACTCTTGTGCAAAATGCCATAGCAGCTGACTGGAAAGCACTGCTTCCTGAAAACCTATCCTTCCACTTGGAAAGAAAGGTTAAATTAAATCTATTTTCTACCAAACCCGGTTAAAACAGGATTTCTGTCTTATACTCACAGAATTGTTTGTGAGTGTTGACTTAACAGCAGTTTGAAATGACCTTGCTGTTGAAACTGGAGCTGTTTATATGTTGAGCATCCTCCTGCCCCCTCTCTGCTGGTGTTGTGGGCTCCCTGGTGCTTTGTGTGCTCAGGCCAAAATTCAGGATCTGCCTCGAAATTCTCACAGACAATAAGCAACAGAGGAGGAATTACTCCTTTCACCTCATTGTGAGGAGCTGAAGGACAAGGGAAGGGTAATTTTCTGGGCAGCTCAGATTCGGCACCAGGGCCAGGGAAGGCACTGACTTCTGTGTGGCTCAGGCCAGTGTTTTGAAGAATAAAAACACTCCATCCTTTCCATCCGGGGAGAGCCCAGCTGCTTAATCCAGCCATGGGAAACATGGCATGGAACTGCTCCGTGAGGGCTGGGAAAAGCTCCTGCCAGCGCCAGGGCGTGCTGAGGACACCTCTCTGGTGTCTATTTACCTGAGCACTGTAATTGCCTGAGCGATTTGCTACACGAGGAGTTGGGAAAGTGACAAACAGGACATCCAATTTTCTGCAGAAAGTTAACTTTTCCGATTGCAGTTGAAAGCTTGGTTCTTTTGACCTAATTTCACACTCCAAGGGTTAACTGCTCTCTGTGGTACAGCAACCCTCCAGTGAGTGCAGCCAGACAATGCCATTTAAGTGAATATTCCTAGCCTACAGAAGTCCTGGAGATAGCTCCATCTTGCTCACAGTAGGTGTTACATTAGCTGCTCAAACCGTATTCCAGTAAATTAGAGCTGGGCTGATTTAGACAATCACTGGGTCATTCTTTCCTCCAATTCCCAGTCTCACACAGAGATAACAGCAGCTGGGGGAAAGCAGGGAGGTGGACGAATAGCAGTTTGCTTGCTTATTAGGGGTTAGATGCAGTCTTGAGTCTGTGATTTGCAGAACACGACTGATACCAGCAACAAAAGCCTCAGTTAAATGATGCAGTATTTGTTTCAGGTCTAATAAAGACTTAAACAAGCACCAGGCACTTTCTTCCTCAGAGGCAAGTCAATGCATTAAAATGCCTTTATAAACCCGAATGAAACCTATGGTGAGCAGGAATTTAGGGGTGAGGGCTGGTCAGTCCCCCTGGGAAAGCAGGACCAGAGACCTGGGCCGGGGTTCAGACTCCTTAGTCCCTGATGTGTGCTGGGTGCCTTCAGATGTTTGTCCTCCTCTTCGTATCCTCGAGCTGTCATAAACCTTTTGCAGTGGTTTTGTCCATCTCCTGATGCCAGAGGAACCTGATTTTCATTTGGCCTGTGAATACAACAATAAAGTGCAGTTATTGGAGTGGTCTGACCTGCCTGTGACAGGTCCTGAGTAAGCAAGAGCACTTACAACCCTCCTGCAGCCCTTTGATGTGATTGGGATTTTTCTTCACTAGAAATGTGTACTACATTCTTCAGAACTGGGTGAACTGATATCAGAGAAGTGTTGTACCAAGGAGTCCTGCAGGTGTTCAGAGGCCTTTTTTTGGCCCAGCTTAAGCCTTCTGCCCAACAAAATATTAAGCAAATGCTAACATAGAAGAATCTGCCTTAGGTCTGGGACTGAACACGTTGCTCGAAGACAAGCTGCTGCAGTGCCCGGAGAGGGGCTGATGCTGCTCCCCAAGGCAGCCCAGCCATGACCTCTTTTTCCCACATTCTAATGTCCCTGGCAGTGTAAAAATGCAGCATAAATGCTCTGGAAAGCAGTGACTGCAGATGTGCAACAGCTTCAAGGGATTCAGAAGTGAGAGGAAGCAGCAGAAGACAGGAGCCAAGGTGAGGTGTAAGTGCCTGTAATTTAAAGGGGAAAAGGCAGTTTTCTTAGCTCTGGAGGATTGGTTGCTGCTTACCTTGATTTTTTTCAGCTCTGGTATGAAATATTGCATTTCTGAAAATGTGTCCAAGGCAGGGAGCTGCTCTAAGCTTCAGCATACAAATAGAAAGGGCACCACAGGGAGAGAATTATTTATCTCTCTTATTCCCATTGCTCTCTTTAAAACTCACCGTAATGATGTTGCTGTGACCCAGGCCTCTGTAATATGTGCCTCAGGTAACGTAGATTGATATATAAATACCTGAGTTTATTACACTTGAAAGACCTTTTGAAAACTCAGGGGGAGAGAGAAATTGTGGGATCTAATCTACCATCCCTGAGGGAGAAAATTAGTCCATGGGTAGTGCTAAATGATACAGTGGCATTTGGATGCTGAAGGAAGAGAGCATCATTTTATGAAGTGGGTCAGTTGTGTCCTGGGGAGAGGACGGAGGCAAAGTGGGATTCAGCTCTGGAGCCCCAGGTCCAGACATGCCATGCTCTTGGGGTGGCACAGGATCTCCTGAAGTCCTGGTTGTGTTTAGGTGGTCCTGGACTGGGTTACTTTGATGTCAAGTGAGATGAGATGAGCATCACTGTTGGGACCAGGTAATCAAAGAGCAACAGGGACTATGAAACAGCAGGTGCAGAACCAGGTCTAGGTTTTACTGGGAATAATGTAGAAAGCACTCACCTCTCACGTTCAAGGGGAAGGCTGAAGGTCCTCCCTGTTGCCCTGCACTGTCCTGCAGAGAACATTCAATGCAATGAGCGTGACAATTCTCCTTAACTGCTGTTCTGCCTGGTTCTGGTGGGCACCTCAGCTAGTCTGATAAATTTTTCTTACCTTAAATCATGTTGCATCCATGATTATAAAGCTCCTTGCTATGCCTAGTTGTAATTTCTGAAGGAGTCACTTTTTGGAGTGATGTTTCAAACTGACAGTTTTGTTTTTAAACACCAGCAGTTATCCCAGGGACTGGCTGGGCTATCAGACCCTCTTCTCTGTCACTCCTCAACTTGCACGGCTGCCCACGTGCATGTAAAACCCTCCTGGCCTGAGCTGGTAGCATTTCACACTCTGTTTGTTTTAGCAAAGCAGAGGCCCGAGGTCCAGGGCATGGGGAGGAACAGCCACTGCTTCCAGAGCTCCTGGGAAATCGGGACCTCTGACTGGTGAGCCCACTCACTGCTGCTCCAGCAGTTACCCAGTGGAAGAGCTCGTTCCCTGAGGTTTTGCACAGACCTCCAGTGGCCCCATTTCCCTCTGTGTGGTAGCTGAGCCCTGCTGACCCCAGGGAAGTCCTCTGCTAATGGTCACAAGGGGGTTCTTGGTGGCACAGCAGCATCGATAGGGACCAGACCTTTCAGCAGAAGTTGGAAGCACAGATGTAGCCAGAACTGCATTAACTAATATAAAAAGAGCTCTTTTGCACACTACATAATTACTGTGAAACTCATTGCCACAGGAAGCCACTGAGGCCAGGCACTTAACAGGAGTCATGAAAGGGGTGGGCACTGCTACAGATGGCAAAGATATGTAAAACTATGATGATAAATTTTGCTGCAGGTTTATTAAACCACACATTGAAACCAGTCTCTTCCTGGCAGAGCCCAGGATGGTTCTTAATGTGAGGAGGAGAATGAGAAGACACACATTGGATGTGATGCAGTTTGGCAGCCCCTCCAAGGAGCAGCATGTTTGACAAGGACCTGATCTCCTCCTGCCTTTAGCTGGCTCAGGGTCACAACTCTGTCACTGTGCCTCTCCCAGGCTGTAGCATAGAAATCTTCATAGTTTGTGAACAATAAAAGTGGGAGCACAAAGGTGAAACCAGTTTTCTTCCCCCTAAAGAGAAATACATTTCCCAGATCATTACATTTTTGGTTCATATGCTGAGGGTTTCTCTCCCTGGGAAGTTTTTACAGTAGATTGAATCTGATCATTGAAAAACTCATCTGGAAAACAGGTTAGATGCAAGTATGAAATGCCTCCTTCCCTCCCTGCTCCTCCCTTCTTTCCTGTCTGTAGACCCAGAGAGAAAAAGCTGATGGTAGATTTAGCAGGTTTCAATTACCATTTACTGCCTTGGTGAAGTCTCAGGCCTCTCTTCCTGGGTTAATCTCCAAAGAATGAGTCTTAGCTTCTCATTACCTGCTTGAGGTGAGTGGGTGGTCGAGGCACATGTTCTCCACCAGAAATTCTGGTTTCCTCTCATTTCTCCTGAGCTTCCACATCAGTGTTGGAGGGACAGCGAGCCTCTTTTTAATAGCTGGATTTGTGTTTGGTTATGGATTGAGAGCCTTGATTTATGTGTTACTTCCCCTGTGCTTATCTTTCAAGGGTATAAAATATCCACCGAGATCTGACGATTCCCATGCAGGAATCCACCAGCAGTGTTGCTGCAGCAGGAGTGTTACTGGTGGGAGGAAAGAGGAGCCACGTGCTCTGAGCTTTCAGCTTTCAGCCCCGTGGTTGCCATTGTAGAAACTCTTTTCTCCCATGTAGATGCTCCCAGCTATAGCAAGGGCCCCATTTCACCCCCTGACCAGCCCTCTTTGATGGCACCAATGCCAGTACCAGTGTTGGCAGGTTGTGCTGTCCCCAGAGCAGGAGGGGAGGTCACTGCCCTGCCCAGCTGGGCTTTCTGAGCAGACAGCAAGTGCCACTGGTGGCAACTCTGCTTTGTGACAGATTCCCATTGGGAAAGAGGTTGAGCTCACAGTCTTGTCTCACCTCTTAACTATTCCCAGCCTGGGCTGGGTCTGAACTGGCAGAAGGCTCTTCTGTACTTCAGCAGCCCTCACTGCTGGGCTGTCTTCACAACCAGACTTTCATGGTCATGTACTCAGGAACATGAAGCCTTTTAGACAAAATCCATAATTTATGGTTAAACCAGAGGCTGTAACCTGGGTGTGAACTGAATCCAAGAGGTTCCTGCACATGTTAAATTGATCCTGCCCTTTACAGGAACTTGATCACAGACACACAATGTGAAATGCAAAGAGAGTGGGCTTGGTGCTGTTTGTGTGTGCACTGGGGTCACTCGGATGCAATGAGCTGAACTGGTGACAACTGGAGGTTGTTCTGCTTGTCAGTGTAACCAGTGTGGTGAGCAGAGCTGAGTGTGGGAACAAGGAGTGTTTAACCCTTCCAGCCACACTGGAACCCTGCACAGGCACCGAGTAGGAGAAATGGCTGTTTCAGCTAAACGTAGATATTGCCCTCTAAGGTGAATCTAAAACTTCCTATAGCTTTGCTCCCTTTTACCTAGCAAAAGTTCATGTTGCAAACTAAAATGATTAAATTTGCACCTGGAGATACAGATCTGGACTTCTGAGATGTAGGAGATATCCGATACCTTATCAGGAGGTAGCAGTGGCAGGCTGAGAGCCTTGCCAGTGCAGTGCAGGTCTCAGCTCTTGCACCGGTGTAGGTTTGGCTGTTCTGGGAAGGCAGGTGAGTCCTGGCAGGAGGAAACCTCACCTCGCCTGGGCTGAGCATGCTGATCCCTATTCCTCAAGCCAGGCAGTTGTGCACCTCTGCAGAGGTCCGTGCTGAACTGTGCATGTGTCTGTAGGACACTGTCCTGCCCCAAAGGTGCTGTGGGGTGAAGATGATGCTTCAGTGGCCCAGCAGCAGGGAGGAAGCTGCAGGGAGCAGGACCCAGTTCAGGCCCAGCCTGCACCACGATGCTCTGCGAGAGTGCTGGAGGATGGTCGGAGTTAACTTGTGAAAGCTGCCCTGGCAGTGCCTGCTTTTATTCCCTGCACTGCAAACACTTGTTCTGGTTATAAATGGATCCATGAAGAATTTATTTCTTTTGCTGTTTCTGGGTTCTGTATTCCTCTGCTTATGTTTTAGAGCACAGAGGGATATCACTCTTGCTTTGTGTTTTGCTGTCCATCTCCTTCCTCTGCACTTTTTCTTCCCCTCCTACAGCACAGCCATTTAGGCATCCATAAAACTCCCATAAAATTTTCTCTCCCACAACTTTTGCAAGAGCAGAAAAATGTCTGCCTCACTTCACAGACATTTTGATGTGAGGGGAACAGACTTTGTATTAAAAAAATGAACAGTGAGTAAAATAACAAGCAGAGAGGGAAAGGGCGGCTTTGGCAGAGCTGAGGTACTCCCACCAACTCACCTTCAGAGCTATTACACCATGCAAATCTGCCTTTTTCCAGAAGGAAGAGCCAAAACCAGTGCCAGTCACTTCAGCTTGTGTCTTGCATGGAGAAATAGCCTTAGTATTAACACAGCTTGGCTGTGGGCCAGATGCCTGTGCATGGAAACATATTTAAACCATTGAATAAGCAGGGTATAAACAAGAATTTTCAAAGTTTGGTGGTTTTTGCAACTCCAGGCAATGCGAATTAGAGTCTACAGTTATTAAGTTCCCATCTGGTGGCTTCTTTATGAAGGAATGATATTTGCATGTTTCCAGCAGAGAAAAGCTGTTTTTAGCTCAGATAAAATGGAACATTTTGCGACGGTATGGGAAATAACAGATGATGCTGATTTTAGCAACTGGGGTTGTAGGTTTCACCAGCTGCCCTTTTGAAAAAAATTATTTACCTTTAAGTAATGTTTTTCCTGATACTTTTAATACCCACTGACTTGGAAGACTTTGGTCAGAGGAAATGATGGCATCTCACAGGGAAAGGAAACAGCCCATTGAGTCATCTGCTGGGTATGTGGGCCCTCAGTGTGGTGGGGTTTTCTTCCTTTAAATCTGAGCAAGGTGCGAGGCTGGTATGGCCACAGGTTACCAAAATGCAGAGGGGCCTGATTATTTTCTTTCTTGCACTACAGTGTTTAGCAGGAGGGGTTTGCAGCTGCTGCACTGCATTGCAGCTGTGGGGATTGCTAATAGTCCAAAACACACAAGGCAGGAGCTGCATGGATTAACCTAGAAGGAAGCCTGGCTTGTTTGGAAATATCCTGTTCCACCACTGCAAACTGAATGTGGTTCTGGAACCAGACACAGCTTTCTAAACCAGCCTGTTGAGGCAGACACTGCCAGCTTTGAGCCTTGAAAACCATAAATACAGCTTGGGCACCAACTGAGCCACACCACTGCTCACACACAAGTGCTTTCCCACCCAAACAGCTGCTCTGCTGTCACAGCCAAGAGCAAGAGGAACAGCAAAGCCCCAGAGGAGCTGGAGCTTCAGGACTGGAGCAAGAAGCTGGACCCGGGCTCAAACCAGCACCAGCATCGCCCTTCCACCCTGAGCTCACACCCCATCTGAAGACCAGCAGCCTCAGTGTGACAGGGTCAGCGTTGCTCTGTGCTCCAGAACTCTGTGAGGGTGTTTATAGTTTTTTATAGTAATTTCAGCTATTTGGAGCCTTCTGATTGTGGCCTGTTTTAGAAGGCAGCAAGTCTGCTGTTCCCAGGGAAATCTCTGGCCTGCCTCCAAGCCTTATAAGATCATTGGGGTATTGCTAGATTTGAATAGTGGCATTTGGGGGCAGAGTTGTCTTTGCCATGCTCCTGCTCTCCTCTTTGGTTAAAAGGCACAGCCCATGGTGTGACAGTAGCAGTGCCCAAGAAAGCTCATGTTTGGGAATTCCCCCAACTCCTCTTGCTCCAGCACTGAGAAGACTTGGGCTGGCTCTGTGTGCAGCCTCCACCTCCCTCCAGCACCCTCCTGTGGAGTTGGGCACGAGGCTGGAGATCCTCTCAGCTGGTGGGGACTGGTCCTGGAGCAAGAATAAAGCTGCACTTTAGGGCTGCCAATACTCATGCAGAGGGAGTCAATACTCTGCAGGGCACTAGTGAGGACGGTTCAGTTAAACTTTTCTCCTTCTTGCCTCCTCCAAGGTTTTCTGTTCATGGATAAACACATGAAGCAACAAGTCTGCAGTTCTGAATGGCCTGGGAGCTGCTCTTTTCATGAATACAAACACCCAGAGAGCTCAGAAAGGTCTGTGTGATCCTGGACCCTGCAGGTTGCCTCCTCCCAGGTCCTGGCAGCAGAGAGTCCCGAGCCACTGAGCTGATTTCATTTTTAACCACAGCCCAGCAGATCCCACACTTTGCTTGGGGCTGGCTGGGCTGCTCTGCAGATGATCTTGCGATGTTACGACAGTCCAGAGAGCCATTATTCCAAGCTCTTGCCAATCACCAGACTGCTGCCAGTCTGTGTCAAATGAAGCATCCCAGGCCCTGTCATATTAAATCCAGCAGCTCTTTCATTTAGAGCAGAGCAGTTTGTTTACTTGTGTTCCCTCCCCTCCTTTTGGGATGCCACACTCAATCACCTCCGGGCTTTGCTCTGCCTGTGCAAAGCCTGTGACCACAGTGAAGCTCAGAGCCCCTTAAAGGGCCTCCCATCCTCGGTTGAGAGATGATATTGAGTGTTTTGGTGTGGTGTTGTTTAGGAAACAGATAGGTATAGAGAAGGGGAAAAGCATGGAGTACTGGTGTGGCTGAGATTGCGGCTCCACATCAGTCCTTGCCAGTCCCTCACACAAGTTCAAGGCAGGATGTCTCAGCCTGAGGAGTCCCAGAGCTGCTGTGCTCTGTTGGAAAGGAGAACAAATGATGCACAGCAGTGTCACATCTGCTTGCACCAAGCAGGGCACCTCTGGGCCTCAGTTTCCCTGTCTTGAAAGAAGAAGTGTAAGTGAGGAGGATCCCTGTCTCTGGAAAAGGGAAGCTCAAGCAACGTGGAGGGATGGAAATGAGGGTGGTGGCCTGTGAGATTTCAGCTCCCAGAGCTTGCTGGCTTTCTCCACAAGCTGCATTTTCCTGAGGTGGGATTGCCAGTGAGCCAGTACCCCTGTTGTTGTTCCTGAGCAGCTCCTGCCCTCTGGAACCTCCCTGTGCCACAGCACCAAGAAGGAGAGTGCTGCGGTAGCCAGGTGGGAGGAGTGGGAGTGCTCTTGGAGCTTGGGTTCTTCGAGGACAGAGGTCACTCCAAGAGGAGAATTGCCCAGTCCATGCAGGGGCTGCAGGTGGAAGGTGCAGAGAAGGGTCTGTACAGACAGGGAAAAGAAGGGGAAAATTATGATGCACTGGCTGAAAACATGATTGCAGGAAGGAACCAGGGTCCTGCACACAATATTCTGATTTCATCAGCACAGATTCTCCTGTTCCTGCAGGAAGCCTCTTGAATCAAGCCTCTCTGTGCAAAGGCTGTGAAGACTGGTTAGCTTCTGTTGCCTTCGTAGCTTGGGAGAACAGGGTAAAAAAAGATTCATTGGGCTTTTTTATTTATAATACATCTGAATAAGAGGTGGTTCGTTTCGTGCCATTGCTTGCTTTGGTGTTTAATTTGCCTCCTGTAGGATTTGAACTCAGACATTACGATGCGGTTTTTTTCCCTTTACAAGAACCAAAAGCAAATGCACAGTTAAAAGACAGAATTCCAGGGCTTCCAATCATTTGACAGAATGAAGTCTGGGAGCCAAATTAACTGAGCTTCCTCATTACTGGTGTCACTTTGCATGCTGGCTGAATGCTCTCAAGTTCAGCCTTGATCCATTACCAAAAACACTCTGCTTACCTTCCTTGCAAGGGCCCTCAAGCTAATTAAAAACAAAAGGGGGTTTAATTGTGGTCTTTTTTCCCTTGAAGAGTGGCTTTTATCTATGGCTGCTTATTTCACAAGAAAGTTACTGGTTATTTCATGGGTTTTCTGCAAATTCACAGGGGGAGCTCCCCTATGGATGAACGGATCTCTTCAAGGAAGAAGGATGTCTACTGCTTTAAGGAGTGTCTTGTAGCAACACCTTACCCAAATCCCCCTTTGAGGTGTCGCTTCCATACCAAAGTCTCTTTAAGGAAGTGTAATGATAAATCCAGTTCATTATCCAGCATATCCAGCAATTAGCCTGGTACATCCTTCCCTTCCCTTCCAGGGAATAGTGATTGACTCATTGGGTGACTCTGCTTGCAGTTGAAACCACATACAGTAACTGGAAACCCAGGGAGACTCTGCAGTCTCCATGGAGACAGCACACTTACAACTTAATGTGATCAACAGATGCTGCAATAATCTTGAAAGATGGAGAAAATGTTTCAAACCGAGTGTTGTTTATGGTGCTTTGGTGGATGTTCAGATTTGCTCTGTTGTGACTCGGCTCCGTGTAAACACACACTTTTAGGAAAACACACAGATGTGTGAGAGGGGTGTGTGTGTGTGTGTGTGGGTAGGGAGAAATTTTTCTGGGGGTAAAGCACTGAGAAGTGGGTGGCTGCTTTTCTGTTCTCAGCATCTGCCCTTGGGGAGGTCACCTTAACTTCCTCTTCTGTCCCAGTTTATCTGTCGAAGGGGGCAGTGCCAGTGAGCCAGGTGATCACTGCAGCATCTTTGTGCTCTGGGGTGGACGACTGTAACGAGATGAAACTGGTAGGATTCTGATGAATGAGTCTATAATCTCAGTGAATTGAGCAGGGATCTCCCTCTGTGCTGGATGACCTAATGCTGGAGCTGACGTCAAGATTTCCAGAGCAGATTTATCCTTCTGCTGCATTTTCCTGTGAAATCTCTAATGAGTGATCATTTCCCACTGTATCTTCTAATTGGTTGTAAAGAAATTACCTGCTTTCTGTCTTCCCTGCTCTGATTCCATTGTAAGCCCCACTCCTGTCACGTCTGGACCCTTGCACCAGTCCCAGAGGTAGGGAGACGCACTCCTCAAACAAGAGGAAGATGCTAGTTCTGCATCAGAAAAATTCCTGGAGCATAACCATTAGGAAGGATGTTCCAGATGCAAGGGCTGGCTCAGCCTTCATTTCACTGATTGCTGGGAAGGTATAAATTCGTGCTGCATTTGTTTCTTCTTCTTTCCCTAAGCATCCTCTGCTGGCCACTCTTGGAGACAGGCTGCTGCTGGTCTGGAGGGACACTAGCTCTCAATTCCTGTCTTGCTTTTATAATCCAGTGGCTGTGAATAGTTGAGGGTGCTTGTTTTCCTTTGTTCATTGGGTTTTTCATGAGGGAGGATGAATCTTTGATAGCACAGAGGCATTCTGAGCTGGGCAAGGTGTTTCACAGACACAGGGTGATGCAGTGACCCGCTCAGAGGAGTCAGAGCAGCCCGTAGACGCCCTAGACCAGTTTTACAGGGAAGAGGCTGTGGCAGGACTGCCTTCAAAAGCCAAGGAGGCTGCTCGGGGGGTCTGTCTGTAGCTGTGCTGCCCCTGGTCAGAGCTCAGTGCCCTTGCTGATGTGCTGGCCAAGGTGACATGAGCTTTCTGGTGTGAAGGACACTCAGGCAGTCCCTTCTGTTGGCACTGAAACTCTCTGCAGATGGGCAGTGGTTGGTGACTTCACCTACACAGCTGCATTAAGGAGAAGGCAATTTCCAGCCTAAGCATCATGCTGGAAATCGCCTTCAGCAGAGCAGGATGCAGTCCCAGCTCCCACCCAGGGCCAACCTTCCTTGCTTGCAAGACCCCAGGCCCCTTGGCTGGACTCTTGCCCTCAATAAAAGGTGTTCAGCACTGTGAATTTTCCCCTCCCAAGCACCCAGGGGTCAAGAATTTTCAGGCAGAAACCATTTATTGACACCTTTGGGGCATCCACCGTAGGAGAGATCCTCACCCATGCAGTCCAGGTCAACAGGCTTCCCATCCATGACTCCCATTCCATGCTCTTTCCCATGTGACTGCACAGGCACATGCAAGGAATTGCAACCTGTAGAGCAGCCATAAATATCATAAGGATTATTGATCAGGGTCTGTCTCCAAATAATGAGAGGAATGCATCTCCGTTCCAAAAGGACAGGATACCTAATTCATTGAAAGGAATTCCTCGTTGAAGTCCCAGGCGGGCCCATAAGATCAGCCTGATTATTTTTTGAAACCTTGGTTGCTCCAAATAAGACTAAAAATTGAATTAGCTCAGAGAGAGGCAGCCCTGGCCAATCACTCAGGGAAGCTGAAGGACAGCTTATTGATTTTCATGTTTCAGAAAAATTAAATGATATCTCTTTTTGTTATTTAAAATGCTGCTTAAGCAATTTAGTAATGTGATGTTGGAGGCCCAGTTCCAGGCTCTGAATTTTCTGAAGAAGGGGGAGGAATTTCCCTTGACAAGAGAGTTAGGTGGAAGAAAGTTTTAGTGTAATTTTCTTCCCTTCCAAATAATTGATGGGACCAGAAGAATAGCTATATTTTGCCAGCTCCCTTTCCTGCATACCATTTATTAAATATATAGCAATTAATTATGTAAATAGTTGATTTATAATCAACAACACGGGTGGTTAATTGATTTTTGTGTGTGTGAATTTATATGACAGGGAAATACTGATAAGGTGATTATACTGTCCTGCCAGGCCACAGCACCCTCCCGGAGGGAGGAGGTGGTTCCTGGAGCCTCAGCAGATGGATTTTTGGTCCTTTCCTTGGGAATTTAACCCTTCTTCCTCCCTGGAATGACACTGGTATTTAAGGGATCCCATCTATCCACAACAGATTTCTCACTCCAAGGGTATGTGGAGAGAAAGCACCTTCCAGGAGCTGCTGTCTCCTTGAGCTGGAAATGAGCTCTGCTCAGCTGCTGCCAGAGGGGCTGCGTGGGGAGAGCGAGCCCTTCCCAAGCCCTGCAGTGCAGCCTGGACTCCACCGGGCTGCAGGATGTGTCCCTCCGCTGCCCCACCCCTGCCCTCCCTATTGTTTCAGGCAAATCTTTCAGAAACAGCTCTTAATCAAATGAATGTGCAGTTATAAATAAAATATCTTCTCCTCCCCCTTCTTCCCTCCAACCTCAAATCTTGAGCCTTTGCCCAAGCAGGAGAATGGGAATTGATTCCAAATGCAAAGGGTGGCTGTAAAGGGATGTTTGCACCATGCCCCTCATTCCAGTGGGCTCATCCCATAGAGGGAACAGCTTGGGGGTATCTGGCTGGGCTTAATCCTTCAGCATGGAGACAGGGAAGGTTTGGTGCAAGCTGAGTCTCCTTAAGATTCTCTAAATGCTGCTAAGGCCCTTTTCACCCCCAGTCCAGGTGTTTTTTGTGCTTTTGTTGGTTGAGGGTGAAAATACTCTTCCATCCTATGGCTGCCAGTGTGGGAGGAAAGCCCTGTGTGTTTTTGTGCCTCTCCCACTCTCTGCAGTGCCACTGGGTTTAGGATCAGCCACCTTCAGCTCGTCTAAAACTCTCTGTCCACCTGGACAAAAGGTTTGTGCACTGGGCCTGGCCTCTCCCTCGTGTGATTTGGAAGTTGGGTGGTGTGTAAATCTGTCCCAGGCTGCCTGAAGTTCCTTGACCTTCAACTAAGACCTGAGCTGCCTCTTCTCCGTGATGAGTCGACGCTATTAATTGGAAATCCAATTTTGGAGGATGGCCAGGCTAATGCTGAGCCAGCATCACTTGGCTCTGCAGGCAGGATATAGGACATGCCTTGGTCTATCTATAGCCAGGGAAAGTCAGCTTGTTCTGTCTTATTGCAGGGGAAAGTGGGGTAAATAGGTCCCAGTTCCTTCCTCACCAGTCTGGCACCTCACAAAGTTTTACTTTTTCCTATTTCTAGCTTGTAGCAACAGCAACTGTACAACAGAACTGCCAAGGAAAGATTTTTTTAACTGATCTCTGACAGAAAACAGGATAAAATGACATCAGTCCTCTGCAAGCAAGGCATCCCACCAGGGTCCCTCCAGTGCTGGTGAAGAGCACTCAGTGAGTGTCCTCCCACCCCAAACACTGACCTTGGGGCTGGTTTGCTCACCCTCAGAGGGGCTGGTCCTGCCCCCTGGATGCAGGGGGAGCCTTGACTCAGAGCCCTGTTGTGAACTGCTGATCTGGTGGAAAATGAGCTGCTCCCTGGAGTGCTTACTGCTCACACACATGGCACATGAGCTCACACTCCCGTGGCCCAAATGGGGGATTCTCCAGCGCATCCTCCCAATGCAGAACAGTTGTAGAGCTGCCTCTCAGAGGAGCCTGTTGTGTTACATCACCTGAGGGGTAAACAAGGCATGCAGGCCCTCGTGAACAGGGCCAGTCCCAAAAGCCACGTTTAGCACAGGCCTCACAGTCAGAAAAGCAGATTTTATTGACATCTGAGTTATCCCAGAATCAAAGAACAGTTTGGATTGGGAGGGACCTTAAAGTCCATCCTATTCCACCCCTGCCATGGGCAGGAACACCTTCCACTAGCCCAGGTTGCCCCAAGCCCCATCCAACCTTGGTCACTTCTAGAGATGGAGAAGCCACAGCTTCTCTCACAAGGAAGAATTTCTTACCAATATCTAATCTAAACCTACTCCCTGTCAGTGTGAAGCCATTCCCCTTGTCCTGTCTCTCCAGGCCCTCATAAGTAGTTTCTATCCATCTTTCTTGTTGGCTCCTTCAGGTACTGGAGGGCTGCATTAGGTCACCCCAGAGCCTTCTCTTCTCCAGGCTGAACAATCCCAGTTCTCTCAGCCTTTCCCCATGGCAGAGCTGCCCCATCAACCTGGTGGGTTCCTCTGAACTGGCTCCATGTCCTTCCTGTGCTGGGACTCACCTGAGGAGGGGACAGTCCCCTCCTGTGGGGATGCAGCTGAAGGTTGGTGGACACCAGGTGTCAAACAGCAAAGAGCAGGAGGGGAGCAACAGGACAACACTTGTCTCAGCTGAGAGCGGGGTCAGCTCTGGCCAGTGCTTGGCTGCAGCCTCCAAATTTGCTTGTGTTCCATCCAGTGTTCCTGTTTCTCGATCCCAGGGTTTGAACACAGCACAGAAAAGAAAGGCAAAGGGCAGGCTGCAGGCTGTGGTACAGATGGGAAGCACACAACAGTGACAAGGCAAAGCTGGACAAAGGTTGGCCTGGAGGGCAGTGCTGAATGCCAGGTGTGGACATGGGCTGGTGACACAGACATTCCCTGCTGCCTCCCACGGGAGATTTCATGTAAATCCTCTGCCCTCCTGTCTCCTGTTAGGATGGACAATCTCAGGGATGTACTTCCCATGGGTTTGTGACTATCCTGTGGTGGGGAAGGATGGGAAAATGGTCCTGGGCTCAGACACAGCTTCGTCAGGTATCCCAGCACTGGCAATCAGCACCGAGGTGTGAGAGTGGCTGACACTGTGCTGAGCCAGAGTTGATCAATCCCAATCTGATTAATACTAACTGTTTATAAAGTGTGTCAGGCCCAAACGTGTATCCAATATTAATTAATCCTCTGAACCACCCTGAGAAGTACAGAGGAAAGGAAATACTTGTGTCTATTTTTAAAGGAAGAAAACTGGAGTCATTGATTAGGTGGTGCTTGGAACTTTTGGGTTATTTCTGCTTCTCCATTTGTGTTGGACTTTTGGGAGGTTTGGTGGGCAGGGCCCATCTTTCCATTCAGCACTGGGAGACAGGGGTGGCTCTAGGAGGTGCAAAATGGCTGATTCATCACAAGTGCCTACGGGATTGTTAAGAAATTCCCTGTTAGTGGGTCAGAAAAGGGAGATGTCCCTGGCAGGAGGTTGCCCGTTCCCCACACGTGCAGATTCTGGCCCACAGTGCACACACTGTGAGTGTGTTCAAGGCTACAGCAGAGTGAGAAGGCTCTTAACACATGACCAAGCTCTTTGCAATGCTTGGGCAGCTCAGGACAGGACTGGGGCTGTCCCTTCAGGCACCAAAGCCAAGTTTGGAGCCAAGGGGATCCAGCTCAGTTTGGTCTGTGCCCCTGGGAGAGCTGAAAAGACCCTCTCTGCCCCAAAGCTGTTGTCTTGTGCACAACTCCTCTGCTTCTTTCCAGTCATCATCATGTTAGATCCCATTTTTTGTCCCAGCACTGAGACAGCAATCTCTGGGCCTTAGTTTTCATTTCAGTCAGGCTTTTGGTTGATGAAGTAAAGCCAGTGGAAACCTTTGGTGCAGGCACAGCTCAGTGACTCCCATGCAGGGCGTCACATTTTGGGCTTTACCAGCTTGGAGGGTTCCTGGCAAAGAGCTTCCAGACCCTGCAGGAGGCAACAACAAGTTTTTCTGCTGCTTTGGCTAAAAGCATGTGAGTTCCAGAGTCCTCGTTTGGTCTCTGTGTGTAGCCCCAGTGGAATGATGCTGATGGAAATAGATGTCAAAACAGCAGCACCTTAAAGAGCCCAGTTGAACCCTTAAAATTCCCTCCAGGGCTTGGGCCAGGCCCTCTGCTGCTCGTGACAGCCCTGTGAATAAACAGAGCACTTTCTTCTCTGTGCTGGAGTATCCAGGGCCTTTCACAAGCATTAGAATTTGCATAAAACACTTAAAACTCACATAAATAAATGTTTAGACAGCCAGATCTTGCAGGAGCTGAATGAAATCATAAAGCTCTGGGTTTTAATTAGTCTCTCACCCTTGCTATATCAAACGATCATCATTGCTCATGTCAAACCAGTGCTTATTGTGGGATATAAAAAGGCTGGGTCCCCTGGCAGGGCTGGGCGATGTGAAGGAGGGAGATGAACAGCCATTTGGGTCCGAGTGGTTCCTGGGCTGTGGTTTCCCTGGCACAGCACCTGCTCGGGGTTCTCCAGCACAGATGGCCCAGAGTTTCCCTCCCTATTTCACCTGGGGCAGGAGAGCAGGGCAGGGAGCCCCAGGGAAGGACTTGCACCCGCAGCTCAAGGAGCAGAGCAGGACTGGGGACATCTCTGTGCCTGGGGCAGACGTGGCCTGGAAATCAGAACTGTGTGGCAGGTCCCAAGGCAGCCCCAGCCAAGGGCAGCACGAGGCTCCTGATGTCCCCTCCAGACCCTGACACGGCCCCTCAGCATCTGGCAGACAAAGCTTTTGGGTTTTTATCTCTTTTCCCTTCATGCTGCCATTCAGGCATGCACAGATGGCAAATACAGAGCTGGTTTAAAGGGTTATTAAAGATCGAGGGGGTTTTTTGGGTTGGGTTGGGATTTTTTTTTTGCTTTCCCTTTGATTGATGCCTGAATAGACCTATCCAGATGTGATAAGGTCAAATGTAAATTTAATCAGTTTTGTTAATTTTTTATTTTAATTCCTGGGTGATGCATAAGCAGATCAGAGTGTTGGGAAGGAGCTGGCAGTGGGGGAGCCTGTGATAACTTTTCTCTCAGCTTCTGTCCAAATCTTTTTAATGACAGGTTGCTGAACTGTGGGGTTCCACAGCTTTCCAGGCAATCCTGGGCATGGAATTCTTCTTAATCAAGAAATTCCTATAAAAATTCAGGGAAGGTCCTGGAAAAATTCCCAGCTGGGAAATCCTCGAGAGCCTTTACACTCAAGAATTCCTGGAAATCACCTGAAAGTTCCTACAAATTTCCCACAGCATAGCATCAGATTTTGCCCTAAAACAGATCTGAAAAGAGATTCTCTGGGAAGTCTGTTCAGTAAGGAATTTCTTCCTCACGTTCAGGTGGAAGTTCCTGGGCATCCCTTTGTGCCGCTGCTGGCCCCGTCCCTGCAGACACGGACAGACATGGCTGTGAGGGCCCCTCTCAGCACCTCAAGGCTGAACAGGCCCCACTCCCTCAGCCTGTCCTCAGAAAAGAGATGTTCAGTCCCCTAATCACCCTTGTGGCCCCCCTGGAGCCCAGAGCTTCATGTCTCTCTGGTCCTGAGGAGCCCAGGACTCGACACAGCCTCACCAGGGCCAAGAGCAGGGACAGGGCCACCCCCCTATAGACCCCTCATGGCACCTCATCCCAAAAGACGCTCTGGCTGCAGCAATTACGAGGACTTGAGGGGAGAAAGAGGAAGAGTTCAGCTCTGTGGCAACTAGCCAAGCCATGCTATTTACCCTGAGGCAAAGGAGCAGTCTGTGGGCTGTTTGTTTTGCTTTGCTGTATTTACAGCTGCAGCCGAAGTGCCCGTGCTGTGGAAGGGCTGCCAGGCGAGGCCGGCACGGCGTGGATGGAGCTGTACCCACTGGGCTAACCTGGCATGGAGGTGACAGACGGGCCCTGTCCCTCCTGACAGAGCCCGGCACCGTGGCCTTGTGCAGGAGCACCCCTGGCTCTGCCGGGGCTGTCAGCGCAGACACATCCACAGTGTTTCCATCGCTGGGGGAAACAACCCCTTGGCGTGTGCTTCCCTTCACACCCCGCCGGATCCAGCTGTCCCTGCGCGGAGCAGATGGCGGAGCGAGAGCAGAGACGCCTCAGGTGAGTCGGGCTGGGAGACACGAGTGTGAACAGACACATCCGTGCATTGTCAAAATATTGGGCTGTCTCCTTAAACCAGACAGCAGGGCTTGCAGAAGCCACCCTCTCCCCTGGCAGTGCAGGCAGGAGGAGTGCTCAGACTGGGGCTGGTACTGCCCTGCTGGGACTGGGGTGGGTTCTGAGCCCTGCTGGGACTGGGATGGGTTCTGAGCCCTGCTGGGACTGGGGTGGGTTCTGAGCCCTGCTGGGACTGGGGTGGGCTCTGTGCCCTGCTGGGACTGGGGTGGGCTCTGTGCCCTACAGGGACCAGGGTGGGCTCTGTGCCCTACAGGGACCAGGGTGGGTTCTGAGCCCTGCTGGGACTGGGATGGGTTCTGTGCCCTGCTGGGACTGGGATGGGCTCTGTGCCCTGCTGGGACTGGGATGGGCTCTGTGCCCTGCTGGGACTGGGATGGGTTCTGAGCCCTGCTGGGACCGGGGTGGGCTCTGTGCCCTACAGGGACCAGGGTGGGCTCTGTGCCCTACAGGGGCTGGGTGGGTTCTGTGCCCTGCTGGGACTGGGATGGGTTCTGAGCCCTGCTGGGACTGGGATGGGTTCTGTGCCCTGCTGGGGCCGGGGTGGGCTCTGTGCCCTACAGGGGCTGGGTGGGCTCTGTGCCCTACAGGGGCTGGGTGGGCTCTGTGCTCTGCTGGGGCCGGGGTGGGACTGGGGTGGGTTCTGTGCCCTGCAGGGGCTGGGTGGGCTCCATGCCCTGCTGGGGCTCTGCAAACAATCACAGAGCACTGAAACGTCCTCGAGTTCCTTTCTATCAGGACGTGGCGTGCACTGGAAGCAGTTGTTGCACACAGTTCCTTTGATGGGTCTCGGCAGATAGCACCAATTATAAAATTATTAACAAACGAATGTGCTCCTTCGCTCCAATTAAATGATAAGAGCCAAAGCAAAGGGGCAGATTTTTATCATTATCAGATTACAGGCCCATATTGTGCTGATAATAAAGCAGGCACTTTCTAATGCGTTACCTCCAATATGGCTCCTTAGATTATTGTTTGGCTGTAGAAGAAATAAAAAGAACTTTGCAAAAGCAATAATAATGTGGAAGTGTCTTTATCACAGGGCGTTCCAGGGAGCATAACAAAAAGGGGCCCCCATGACTCAGGCCGATGACAGTGAGGATAATAAGAACATCAGGACTGGGGAGGGTGCCCACACAACAGAGCTCTGGGCCAGAACATCTCGAGTCTGTTCAAGACATAAAGCCTTAAGAGGGAGTTCACTTCAATCAGGGAGGCAGTTTGCTGCAGCCTCTGGAAAAGTGAACAGAGCCACAGGAGGAGGAAGAAAGGCATATTAAAAGCTCTTCTGGGGGTGGAAGGAGTGTCTCTCTTCTATTCTTTCACCCCTAGATAGTTGAGTAGGATTTGGGATGTGGCTACAAACACGTAGTCCCTCTTCCACTGCCTGAAATCTGATGTTCCAGAGGTGATCAAATGTAATTAGGCAGTGTAGTACTAATTCAGCTGCCATGTGATATGTTGAAGGAGGAGAAAACCAACTGCATGGGAGGAGAGACAGAATGAGTTTCCCCTTCCTGACCCCGAAGCAATCACACCTAGAAGCCTGAAAGCTGATTTTATTTTCCTCTCTGCAGGTGAGAGACAGCAGTTTAAGGAAAAAAGAGTCCTACTCCAACTGTCTGCCTTGCTATGTGTTAGGTTGTTAGGCTGGTAAAATATGTAGGGGATGTGATTCCCTTCCTGTACAGGCATAAATCAGAAGTCACTCTAGCTGCGCTGATTTACACAAGCTGAGGGTTTGGCTTAACAAAATTATAACAGCATAAAGCTGGTGAGGAGGAAAGGTCAAGCCTGCTGTATCTGTCTCAAAGCATGGTGATATCAGCCATGAAATTGTGATCATGGCTGATCAGGGAACCTTGTCATTAAGTGATTAATTATTATTAATTATTATTTATTACTCTAGCACCAGGGAGCCCTTGTCACATCTATGTTAAGTTCCCTTGAACCTGGATGGGCTCCAAGTTTTCTGAAGTCCTTGAGTTTGCAAAGCAAAGCTGCTGATCTCATAAGAACAGGTCTTGAAGTTTAATACTCCCAGGACCTACAGTCCTCAAAGGAAAAGTGCCATAATGTGTGTGTTGCTTGGAGAGGGGGGAAGGGGGTCCTGAAAGGAGCCCAGCAAAGGAGAACTGGGAAATAATCATGCTATGAAAATGGTGAGCTAAAATTAGAGTTCTTAATTCGGGGATGGTTCTTGGAGTGAGGGCAGGGTGGGAGGCTTCAGGCTCATGTGCTTCTAATTATCCATCCTAATGATCAGATCAAACTATCTCAGATGGCTAATTCCAATTTTTGCTCTCATTTTCATTGGTGTAAATCACCACTCTCCTCCCAGCAGAGCAGGGTTGGATTTACACCCAGTGTAACAGAGGTTGGAAAGCATCTGCACTGAATTCCTGCCAGTTCTTTTCCGAGCCTCCCTGCAGAGGTTCCAGAACCAAGTGACATTGGCCCTCCTGGGCATCACAGGGCCACTTGAAAGGCTAATTAATGTTATCTCTCTGCCAAATCAAAGAAGCAAAGGACTATTTTCTTGTCCTGATGCAGCATCAACATGTGCAGTTATACAGCCCCAGCCTGTTGGCTGCTGATTCTGCTTTCATTACCTGTTATTTACAGCCCTGCAGACAAAAAGGTCTATTTTATTTATCTGTATGTTTTTGCTTCCTGGGAAGATCTTCAGCTGCGAGCTGAGTCAGCAGGATCTCTAGTCAAACAATGAGCCTCCTTCCCTGCAAGATATTGAAACCCCTGATGCTGAGCCTGACAGCAGAGAACTCTTTCCTCTCCATGTGCCACATCGCTGTTTTGCTTCCCATCTCTCCCTGCAAGCAGGAAACAGCCCTCTTGAATATAATTTCTATTGAAAGTAAATGGTGTCTATGTCTGATTAGTTCTGGCTTGAGGCTGTATCAACAAGCTCGCTGTTGGTCCTGCATTTGGAGCCTGGAATATTTTAGGGCACTTGAGTCTGACAGATTCATGTTTATTACATTAAAATGTTTTATTATTGACTCGCCAAAGTGGTATTCTCCCAGCTGGCAAGAGGCAATGGGGAAATAAAATCAAAGCAAGCTACACCACTGGCCCAAGTGGTGGCCAAAAGGGCAAATCACAGAGACAGAGCCTTAGAAGGCCTAATTCTGCTCTTTTCAGGGCCTGATCCTGCCTCTGCTCTGTAAAGTGCCAAAGCTGTGGCAGAAGGGTTATACTCTGTTGATGTTGATCAGAGACCCCTCTGGAATAAGTGGAATTTGATTGAGGCACAACACAGGGTAAGTGAGGATCGAACCAGGCAGGTTCTGGTTTGTGCAGATCAGGGGCTCTGCTCAGCTCCCCCAGCACGTCCCTGTCCCCAGAGAACACATATCAGCCCCTTCTCCCTGCCAGGAGCTGCAGCCCATTCCCTGTGCAAACATCAGCACAACTCCCTTGTGTCAGCAAATAAGACCTGCAAGACAAAGAGGGAGCTGTGACGGGAAGTGCCTTTGCTTTTATTTTATTCTTTTGCTGAGCTCTTTCTGTAACTGCAACTGTACAAACAGAATTAGTCACCTTCTCCCCCAAAAAGCCCAGGGCCTGGGGACAGGGCAGGATTCTGTTCACATTTCCTCTCTGGGGACAGGGTTTCCATTACACCAGGGCCCCTCTGGCTCACTCTGGCAGCCTACAAAGGTCTGGAAAGGATTGGAGAATGTGCCCTGCCAGCTGCCCTCGCTCAGGGCTGCTCCCGGCTCACACAGTGCTGGCACAAGCCCTTGGATTGCTGCGGAGCCTCCGCTCGGTGGGGGATCCCAAGGGCTCTCTTTCAAAACAAAGGTATACATTTCAAAACATCCCATGGAAGGGAAAATACCAGCCCCAAACAAACAAAAAAAAATGTTTTGAAGCAATCAGATTGTTTCATTTAAAACCAATCCCAGTCTGGCGGCCTCCTCTGTTATTTTTCAGTCTTGTTTAATATCCAGAAGTCTCCGAGGAATTTGCTGGTACATTTGCTCTGCTTCACCACAGGTCTCCACAGAGCGGCAATGTGTGGCCTGACTGTCACTCCACCCATCCTGTCATTCTGAAAAACCAGAGTAATCCTTAATATTTCCCAGAAGTAACTCCTGCCCAGGGCTCCTACAGGTGTTTTACCTGTGCTATTGGCAGCTGTGCACTGCATGGGAAAGACAAGGGAGCCCAAGGAATGGCAGGTGCTGAAGGTAATCAGAAGTGAGCTTAAAGTAAAGGATTTTAGCCTAAAATGCTAGTCCAGATTTTCCTTGCCAACCAAGGTGAGAGATACAAACTCCCAGAGTATGGATGTCCTGTGTTGTGGATCTGAGAGCAAGTGGTTGAATTCCT
Organism: Anabacerthia variegaticeps; assembly: GCA_035583185.1. NCBI lineage: Eukaryota > Metazoa > Chordata > Aves > Passeriformes > Furnariidae > Anabacerthia > Anabacerthia variegaticeps. The sequence continues at coordinate 212,190 of JAWWEW010000079.1, read as the reverse complement.
GGACTTGGTTAAAGCCCAAGGTTGATGCTGCTTATCCCAAGCAATTTGGTATGGGGGCTTCCTGGGAACTGTATCTTTACCCTCATTTTAGGAATGTAAGACAACTAGAGAAGGGACAGGCAGCAGATTCAGGAGGGGTAGAGCTCCAATGTACATCAGGCTTCTTGAGTCCCAAGCCTGCTCCTTGTCCATTAAACAGCACAGCCTTCCTTGCTGCCTGCACATTGTCCAAGGCTCTGCTTACAGTCCAAGTCATTTGCAAATAGAAAGAAGAGAAATAAACTAGATGAAAGCCAATCAGAAATTAAGCAAAGTCCATTACAATGATCCTTGGTAACCCTCCCTTTAGCCTGTTCTTTAAAGAAACTGGCTGAACATCTGAAATGTGTTTGCTCTGTAGACAGATAACTCTGAAAGTTGAACCCAGTCTCTGAAGAGCTTTAAGCTTTCTTAAAAGGAAGCAAAAGACTGTGTCGTGCCACATAAGACATTAATCTTTAAGTGTTACGCAGATGACTGGGGAAAGAGGCCATTTGTTACAAGAGGGAAGAGAGAGAAAGTGGGGGGCTCTTTTGGCTGGGCTGCCAGGAGAGCCAATTCCCCTCTGTGGGTTTGATGCATTGTTTCATAAGTAACGGTGTTGGTTTTGCACAGGAGCAGCTCCCAGAAACCACAACATTTAATGCAGAATGAAATGTGTTCTAGGACAGAGGTTTTCTTTGCTATTTTTGCTGTCAGTGGAGCAGGATGTGCCTCCAAATGTTGCTCTCGCTAATGCCCTCTGGTCCTGCAGCAAAGGCATCAGCTGGTTTGTGGTCCCTGTATCAAATGTTGCTCAGTGCACCATAGACCATTTCTGGGATATTTTTGTCTTCAAAAACTGTTGCCACTGCAGAAAGTGAGCCAGAAAACACATACATTGTGTTGTCCTGGGCAAGTGATGTTGTGTTTGTTCTTTCTTCCTTGGTATGTGTCTTTTTGAAAGGGAAAACATTTTGGGCTAATGGAACATGCTGTTTGCATGCAGGAAAAGTGCACAGCACTGGAAGTGTTGGAAAAGCTGTTGTTGGGACCCTCTATTTATGCTGGTGAAGAGCAACAAAGTCTAGACATAGAGCAGTTGCCCAAAGGCAGTTCCCAAAGCAGGCAGCTGTGCTGTGAAACTTGGTCACCATCCTCCTGAAATGAGTCAGGTGACATCCCAGGGTGGGGAATTCTACATTTTGCTGCTCGATGCTCTGGCTTCTTGAGCACAGTAGAGGATATTGTAGACTGCTCTCATTAGGAGGAAGCTGATGCTGAAGTCAAGTATGAAGGTCTGGTTTTCAGAGCAGGGGAGGAACCTCACAGCCTAAAGCAACAGCTCCAAACCTTTCAAACATAAACACCACTCAGAAACTTGTTCCATGTCTCTGCCTCCCCACAAGACACACATCATTGTGTTTGACTTTGTTTGCTGCTCCTTTTTTTCACTCCCTCTCCAAATTAAACCAGGACTTGTCCTCCGCAAAGTATTCACACTCAGGGCAGCTCTGCAGTTCCTGCCTGGTTTCAGTGGGTGCATGTGCTTAACTGCAGTTATTTTATCGAGGAGGAACAGTTAAAAACCACCAGTCTCAGTGGGCTTTATCCCAGTCTGCAGCAAAAACCTGACCTTCCCGTCAGAGATGGCTCTGCTTTGCATGCAAGAAATGTTCCCAGAATGCTGAGTTACCCTCTGGCACGTTTGCCTCTCCACGGGCATCATCAAAGCACAAGCTATCATTGCTGTACCATCTAGCACAGCTCCTCCTAATGATAATATTTTTCTCATCTTAAAACAACTCAAACAACCATGACTAAGTACCCAGCAGGTCAGTTGGGAATAATCAGGTTTCTGACTATTTCACACGCAGCAAGGCCTGTGAGGCATCCCGGGGTCTCTGCGTCACACACCCAGGCTTTGGGGGAATTGCCATTAATGGCTGGGAATGTGTCTTGGCTTTTTTCTTAATCTCTTATCACAAGATTAGCTAATGTCTGCAAAGCCCAGGAGGATTGGGCAATGATAAGGGATCATCAGGAGAGATGGAAAGATAAGTATTGTTCTCTAAGAAACCGTCAGGGTTCCTTCCAAAGAAATAATTCTCTCCTGCTCTCTGCCAGAGCTCTGCTCACACAGGCCCCCATCCCAGAGGCCCCTGGAGCTCCTGCCGACGTCCTTCTTGGGGCACAGCAGAGCAGCAGAGGGGGCCTTGGTGCCTGGGTGTCCTCACTTGCTGTGAGTGTCTGCAATCCTGGGCCATTGGGGCTTGCACAGCCCCTGCAGCCTCTGGCTCAAGATCCCAAGTACCACATGGGGTTGGAGACCACGCTCCTTGTGTGGAGGATACTCGGCATCGTCAGCCCCACTGATAGAGGTGCATTTTCCATTCTCCTTTTCCTTTTCCCTGCTCCAGGAAGGGCTGGAAGAGCAGGGCAAACATCCCACTGGATGTCTGTGTCTTGGCACATGGAGCTGGGCAGTCGCAGGCGATGGAGCAGTTTGAGGCATTCCTTTCTCTCAGCTGCCCAGAACCTGTCCCAGCTGAGCCACTCACCCACAGTGCGTGCACATTCCCAGCTGTTCCAGTGGAAAATGAGACTGATTCCCCTAATCTGCCTCTCCCCATGACTACAGCTCAGGGCTCCCCGGGGCAATTATTTCTTCTGAGCTGATGTTTTGGTGAACAATCATTCATACCCTGCAAAACAAGTGTCAGGTCTCCAGCAGAGCAGGAAGGGCAGGAGCAGCCATCCTAAACCAGCTGGAACTGAGGAACTGGGAACGGGTTCAATTTTCCTCCACATTTTGGTGGTCGTGGCACAAGCCACAAAGGAGAGGGGTTGTAAAGGCACTGAGTCCCAAACCACAGCATCTTCAGGGCAGTGTTAAATCTGGCCTGTCCCCTCTTTCAGAGGGGACTGGGGACTTCAGCATCCAGGGAATGGAGACCAATTCTGCTGCCCACTTGGACTCTGGTTCTCCTTCTTCCTGCGGTCCTTGCTGTTACAAACACATCTGCCTTGGATTTACTCTCTAGAGGCTCTGTGCTGCTGACTACCCAGTTCATTATCTGCTTGTAATTGTTTTGTCTTCTCTGATCTTTTGTTCACCTGTGATGAGTGTACAATCAGTTTTGCTCTCCTCTGACATGAGTTACAAGACTTTTGAACCCTGACTGATTAAAAGTCTCTTCCTTCTTCAAGTAAATTGGTTCCCATAGAGCTGTCCACTTGTGTGACTCCATTCACCATCTGAATTACACCCTCCCAGCTGACAGATGGATCACTCGAGGGTTTTGTGGTCATTGTGCCAACCTCAGAAGTTTGGGGGTTATTATATTCCCAGCCTGGTCAGCTTGCTTTTGTTGTTGCTGGGATGTTTCTTTTTCTGCTCTACATATTAGTGAGTGGTGTCCAGCCTTCAGCCTGACTGCTCCCATCCCTCTGGAGCCCCAGCTGTGAGGGAATGCTACTATTACCTGTGAGCTGAGTCACACTTTTGGGGCCCCTTCCTGGTTGATATTACTTAGGGTGAGGACCTCCCCTCAACCTTCACTGCATTCAGTAGGGAATGGAAGCCTGAATAGGAGCTGGAACCTTCTAAGCCCCACACCATTCCTTCTACAGCTTTTATTTGTACCTAAATGTACAGAGATTGGTGCCACACAAAGAGAGTTTGAAGGATTAAGCTTGAGATCCTGTGCTAAGAGGAGGAAGATGAGAACAGATGAGCTGAGGCCATCCCAGAGTCATCCCTGTGCCCTGTGCGTGCCTGGAAATCCCTGCCTGGTACCCTCTGCAAGGCTGGGATGACAGTTGTCATCAGCACAGCTCAACAAGGGTGGATTAAACCCTGCACTGCTGTTTTCAGTCTTCTGCAGCCTTTGCCTGGCAGGCAAAAATACTTGGGAAGTTGGCCAGTAACTGTGTTAATTGGCCAGTATGTGGGGTATTTATTTGAATGTCAATTTGAACAGAAATCAATAAAAATAATAACCCTTAGTATGAAACTGAATAATGAAGCAGTGGTAGAATTAGAATTTTTTAGCAGAAAGAAATACTTTTTTATTACTTAAAACAAGCTTAAATTAACAACTGCAGATAATGATTCCCCAGAGCTAGATAAGGGGTTAAGGATCATTGCTCTCAATGATGACAGGCTACTCACTAAATTTGGTGAGTTATGTTTCGAGGCTGAGGCTTTATAGCTCAGATATATTGTCTCCAAGTGAGTGAGACGTGGTTGACTGGCAAGCCAAATGATTCACAAATTGACCTGAAGAATAACTTTCTCCCTGCCCCCAGCCTCCATTGGGTAAATGATGTTTGGGAACCACCAGCTATGTGACAAATTATAAGATTCATCTTATTTGAAGAAGTGGAAAAGATGAGTGTCATCTGGAGACAAAGGATCTCGTGAACCAGGATTTTGGCAGAGGAGCTGAGCACTGATGTCATTTCAGAAGCTGCTGTTGTTCATTGTGGCTTCGGGAAGTGATGAGGGCTGGCACCTATTTTGGAAAGACAGGTCTGAAGCATGTGGCATCTTGCAGCGAAGTCTGTGATGACAAGAACAGGCTCAGGGTGCTCCTTGCTGATCCGCCCCATCCCCAAGGGCACGCTGTGCACTGCACTGACACGGCTGCCTGAGTGAAGTGCATCGTGGAACTCATCTGGCTGAACATCAACCCAGCAGAAAAGAAAGTTTGCTTTTCTTTTCAGCTGATACACTTTCCCAGTCCATTCTCAGCCTGTCCACACACCTGGAAGGGTCAGCACAGAGCACAGGCTGTGCAGGACAATCCAGGGACAGGGATGAAGGGAATGGGGTGACGCAATCAGCTGACAGGTTTCATCCAGCAAAGCCACAGCCCAGTTCCCTCGTTGCCTTGAACTCAGCTGAATATGCATTAGACCAGTGGGTTCAGTGCTAATGGGTTAGACATGGATTTAGATTAAAAGCTGGGTTTCAGTGGAGTTGTGCCTCACTTGCAGCTTTGGGAGACAAGATGAGAGTCAGTCTGTGAAGAAAAACTGAAAATATCAAACACCTCTGGCAAACTGAGGATGGCCTGTTAGTGCAAACCCTCATGGAGACATTTATCCCAGCACTGGGTGCCTGTGGCCAGCCCAGCACAGATGCCAGAGCACCAGAAAATCACAGAATCATTTAGAATCAGTCACATTTTCATCCAGATGTCACTGAAAGTTTCTTTCATGTTTCTGTCATATTTAATGGCGTGTGAGCCTAAAATAAACCCACTAAAGGCTCAGCTTCACCTTGCATTGCAGCTCCTCTGTAATCATTTGCACTGGTAAGAGTGGTGTAATTCACATTTCATTTGTGCCCATGCCACGGCACAGGCAGCAGGGAATTTGTCCTCTTTTCTCACTAGAACCTCTAAGGTTTCCAGCTCAGAGTGGAACTGCACACTGTTGCAGCGTTTTGTGAGTTTTGTTTGCCTCTGCTAAGAAGAACAAGAAGTGGCTCTTAACTCAAGCTAAAATAGCAGTGAAAACAAAGCAATTTGCATTGACATTCCCATTTGTAGCAGCAGTTAGAGCAGCCTGTTTTGCTGTGCAGGTGGGGCTGAGGTGCCCCAAGCAGATCATGTGCACAGACACAGAAGTGAGCTGGGACACCCAGCCTGGCATTGCTGGTGCTTCCCCACTTTCTCCCATGTCCATAGGCTGCACATTGTATGCTATTTGGCTTGGAAGTATTTGTGAGGGAATTTGTTAGTATTTACTTGGGTCCATCTCACTGTAAACACACCCCTAGTGATGCTGTTAGATATAAACCAACCCAGGTAAATCCAGTGCAGACAAGGATATACTGACAGACTAAAGCCTGTCAGATTTATTTTTATTTATGTCGGTTTCCACACACATAAAGCAGCTCTGCAAGACTTTGAAGGAGCCAGGAGATTCATGCTGTACTCCCCCATCCCCTCAGGAGCTGCATGCTAAGCTACACACTGGGCTTTGACAGCAAGGATTGAGCCCACAGCCCCAGGTTAAAGCTAAATTATTTGAGCAAGAGAAACAATACACAGACTGTGAAAAACAGCTTAAAGCCACTCATATCTGAAATATATAGCTGAGATATATGGCTTGAGCCAGCACTTCCTGAGGCCAGGGCAGTGCTGGGCTTCAGTGGGTTTGGCTGCCAGGAGAGGGCCAGTTCCCCCTCTGAGCTCTGCAGGGGAAAGGGGAAAGGGGCTGCCCCAGACCCACCTGGGCTTGTGTGCCTAAAGCAGAGCTCTCACTCCATTACATCTGATGGGCCAAACTGTCCTCCTCCTGCTTCCTCCCCTGCTTCAGCATGTGCCACAGGGATGGCTCTCCCAACAACACTTGTTCCCAGTCCTTTTTTTCGTATGTAATTCCATCTCAGTGAAAGACTACCAGAGTTGTTCCCTGACTATCAATCTGATAGTGGTGATTTATTGGCGAGATACAGAACTGTTTCTGTCTTATCAGCTTGGAACAAAACACTGGGGAGTTGTTTCTCAGTCAGGTCTGAGCAGGGATGGAGTTGAGTGAGCCCCTCCTGGCAGGCTGGGCTGCTTTCCTTACCCATCTGTAGCTCATGCTGGTTTTTCCAGGCCTATGTCTGCAAATGTTTGGGGCAAGAATAAAGACTCCCTTTCTCAGCAAACATAACCCTGCCTTATCTGGCTCAAAATCTCCCTCTCTTGGTTTCTGTCTTCTTCTCTTTTGAGTTATCCAAGGGAGGACCAGTGAATCCTGACTTCTCTGCAGCCACCTGATGAAGCTGAACCATCAGCTCTGGCTGTCCTGGAGGGTCCAGCCCCTCTCTATCCATGCCGTGGGCTGTGGAGGAGCCAGGGGGTCCTGGGTGAGCAGGCACAGTGCCAAAAGAAGTGCTGGGAGCACAAGCACAACGTCTCTGCTCTCTGGCAGGCACCCACATTGCTGTCCCTTCAATCCCGTGGCTAATGCTTCCTTAATTTGCTCATCAGTAAAGTCCTTGACATCCATCCACCGAATTAGGGTTTAATTGTGTGAGCTTCCCTGATAATGCCATTCAATGACAGAAGGCTTAGTATAAAATGTTCATTTCTTGGTTGCCTGTAATTGTGGAAATGATGCTCTGTAGCCACGAGGCACTGGTTGGGCTTTGGAAAGGAGGATTAGAGTAGGTGGCACTTCAGAACCTGAGGGAACATAAACAGGCCATTGACAGAGGTGGGGAATTGAGGCAGGGACAGCTGAAGTTAATGTTAAGTACTGCGATCACTGGTTATTTGGGAAGAGGGCTCGAGTGCCTGGATCTGCAGAGGTCCAGGGACAGAAAGGCTCTGCAGAGGCTCCCTGGATCAGAGCAGCCCCACATCATGAAGTTTCCCCCACCCCTGGAAGTGTTTGCCCAGTCCCTGGAAGTGTTCAAGGCCAGGTTGGATGGAGCTCTGAGCGACCTGATCAGTGGAAGGTGTCCCTGCCCATGGCAGGGGGATTGGAATGAGGTGATATTTAGGATCCCTTCCAACCCAAATCATTCTGTGACTCTGTGACAGGTTCTGTCTCCCACCTTGTGCCAGCAGGGTTACAAATCCTGAGCCTTAGAGGAGGCATCACTCTGGGGACACACGAGGAAGGTGCCACTGAGAATGTTTCTGGGCAAATACTCTTGTTCTGTGCCTTTTCCTGCACCTCCTTCAGGCCAGGCACCTGCAGACAGCTCAGGAAAGCTGTGCCTGTGCCTCTGGGGCTGCCCTGGTGGTGCCAGGTCTGGCACTAATGGACAGGACGTGTTTCTCCATTAGAAATTCTCTGACAGCCAAGTGATTTCCGCTCTCCTGCTGGTTCCAGTCCCCCTGTGGTTAAGTGAGGACTTTGGAGGTTAAAGTCTGTCAGGTCTGGATCAAGGTCAGGAAACCTGCCTTTGATTCTAAAGATTTTAATTAACTTTGCTACACATAGAACCTGGGCATGCTTGAAAAGAAATACAGATAAATTTTACATTTAAATATTTGAATAGTGTCTATATATTATGGTGGCTGTAAGAAAGTCCTGTTCAGGCAGGCTGCAGGACAAGAGGAGATTTGCATAGCAGAATAATTGGTTTTGCAAATAAATCTGGTTCTTGAAATTTGTAGATTAGCAATAATATGTCTCCAGATGAGAAGAAAAGGTCATGGATGAATAAAGCAACAATTAAACTTTCAGGAGATTATTAAACTAAACACAAACCTGGCTAAAAGCATATGAGAGAATGTCAATAAAGGACAGGAGTGGCCTGTCAGGACTTGTGAGCCTCCAGGATATTAATGTTACTTGGAGATCTTTTCTTCCCATGCAGCTGCTCTTCTTGAAGTAACAGCCTTTGCAGATTCCTCCCTAATCTGGACAATCCATTAAACAACCCAGTTAATTTAAGCCATTTAAATCCAATAAGGCTGGTGTGTAATGCTATAAAACTCTAAACAAAATCCTTGGAGAATTACCACGTTAGCTGTTGTGCTGCAGGCTCCATCCATGCCTGATGCTCAGGGGTAGGTGCCTCGCAGGGAGACGAGGAGGTCTCAGCACAGAAGAGGGAATATTGAGGTTGTAGAAAGGTGGGTTTTATTCTGAATCTGAAAAACAAAAACCCCTAAAAAGTAGTATTTTCCAAATGGGCCATGAAATAGATCTTTTATGACAAGGAGAATGAAGTCTGGGGGAAATTCTCATTTCAAAGTATTGAGAAGTTGTGTCCAGAGCACTCGACTTTTGTTTGGGGCTTTCAGAAAGGTCCTAAAATCAAATGCTCCTGAAATGAAAAACTTTCCCTTTCATGGGACTTTTTGCCGAGAAAATAAATAGAAAAAAATATTTCTTTGGAAAAACAATTTAAAAGTGCCTGGGACATTTTGAGGAGAATGTCCCATGTTGCCCTTTCCTCCTGCCCCTCTGCAAACAGAAAGCACGGGAGGCACAGGGCTGCCCGTGTGGCTATAACCTGTGCATCCACCTCTGAGTCTGCTCAGCCAGCTGGATCTGCAGGAAAGCAGCTGCTCCTGGACCTTCTCCTGCCTTGGAGCTTCACAGAGATCAAAGTTCCTGATGCTCAGCACGGCTCCTGCTGCGTGGCCAGGAGGAATCACCTGTATTTTCAAGCCCACTGCATTAAAGATGAAGCCTTTGGCAGGAGGTGGTACCTGGTTTGTTACCTGCCCTTACCTGGCAGGTGACCACTGTGTGGGCTTGTTCCCATCCACGGGGGAAAAGGGTCAGTGGGAGCAGAGAAAAGGAAAGTTTTCAATGTTTATTTCTCTCTTCTCTTTCCTGAATCCCAGGAGTTAAAAGATAGGTGGACAAACAGGAGTGCCAGTGAATTTCAGTGGAGCAAGGCTCAGCCCTAACCAAGCTTTTCCTAGCCTGGTGCCCCTGGGGTCAGTGAAACTTCCTCTTCCAAGCATATTTTCCCTCTAAATGTCAGGCCTGAATGACCTCAAACTGTGAAATGACTGCCTGTTGCCTAGTTTTCAAGCAGCTAATCACACAGCCAGAGAGCTAAAAACGGATCCCAGACGTGGAACAGCCCTGCCAAAACAGAACACACCACCGCATACCTCATTTTCCCTTTGGGGATCATAGAGGAGTTGCATATGAGAGACATGAGTCATGTTGCCTGGTGCAGGTCTAGAAGATGCCCAGATATTACCTGAGGAGGGCAGGGAAGGAAGGAGATGGAGCAATAACTCTCTGTGATGCAGCACTCCTCTTTGAGAGCTCCAAGGGCATTTTACAAAGGAAGACAGTGTCAGGATCTTGTTTTAAGAGGGGCACTGAGAGGAAACATAAATTTTTCAAGGCCACCCAGCCTCCAGTGTCAGAGCAAGGGTGACAGCTTGGGCTACCCAGCCTCCTACTGTGCCTGGGGGCACACTGCCCCCAGTCAGGCTCTTGACATTGGCCTTATTGCCTGAGCCAAGGGCTGCAAACCCACAGGCTCAGCCTGTGAAAACCAGCATTTCTCTCCTTTAATTATGCTCTCTGCACATCAGCAGGGAATACCTACCCCTGCTCCTCAGGACAGGAGCGTGGCCACGTAGTAGCTTGTTGGGGCAATTCCTTCCTTGAAATGATTCGTTTGTGTGTAAAATCCCATTAGCCTTTATTGGCTGTCTCCACAGACCCTCCCAGCACAGACAGACCTAAACCCTGAAGGGCCATTAATCTTTGGTGAGCTCTGCCCATGGTTGGTGACCTTCACAGAGGGTTTTTGTTGTGCTCCTTCCCCGGGAGCCCTGGCAGCACCTGCAGCAGCTGGAGTGGGAAGGGGAAGGGGAAGAGAAGGGGAAGGGGAAGGGGGGTCAAGGCACTTGACCTTGCCCCTTCCTGTGCACTGCCAGCTGAACACTGAGCTGCTCTTCCCCACGCAGGAGATAATTGCTGAGAAAAGGCCGAGTCCTGGCACAGTGGGGAGGGTCAGGCAAATTCCTGCTGAATTTGTTGTCTGAGCAAGTCAAGGCAGGGTGAGGGTGGTGTTTGGTGCCTGACACAGGGGGCTGCCCACAGGTCAGGGGCACTGTAGGGGATGAACAGATGAGGCTGAGAGCAACTGGAAACTCAGTCCTAATTCCACTGCAGATTTATGGCCTGAGGCTCAGGTATTGATACAAGTCAAGCCAAATTCAGATGTGTCAATAAGTGGGCACATTCCTGTTAGAGAAAGAGTCACTGGCACAAGCCACACTCCTCCAAGGTTAGAGATGCCTTTTGGAGACCAGTGGGGCCGTAATCACCTCCCCTGATGAGCAGTTTGCCCTGGCAGCTCTGGAGCAGCAGGGTCCTGAGGGACACCCAACTCAGGAGGGAAATCCAAACCAGAACTTGAAGCATCTTGTCCACCTCTTGCTCAGGGAAAGCCTCGTGCAAGGCTCTCTGGGCTCAGTCCCTTCTGGGGTGGCATCTCTAGTGTGTAGTAAGAGTTGAGCTGACATTTCAGATATTCTCTTCATTACAGTGTCTGCCAGCCCTGATCAAATATGCATTTCAGCCATTTTTCTTGGGATTTAGCCTTTTTGAGACCTCTGCTTCTGTCAGATTAGACCTGAGTTGGCCTGAGAGCTCAGAATCTCTCAGGCACAGGGTGTGACTCTTGGAGTGTCCTGTGCAGGGCTAAGAGTTGGGCACGATAATCCTTGTGGGTCCTCTCCAACTTGGCATATTCTGTGATTCTGTGAATTCCAGTGGGATAAGGAAAAAGGGAAAGGCTATAAATGCACACACACTGACCACTTAAACCTGGTTTGATAGGAGACCAGGTTGAAATTAAATTTCTTTGGCAATTGGATGGCTGTATTGTGAACAAGTGATGAGTTGGAAACTTGGTGCTTTAATAAGAAAAGTTGTACTGTTGCTGCTCATGTCAAACCTCATCACATCCCCTCCTTCTTGTGCTGGCGTTGGAGCAGCACAGGACACTCCAGGGCCGTGCTGTCCGTGGACATGTCCTGCTCCCCACTCCTGCCCTCACTGATCTTGTCTCTCTGGGCCTGACTCAGGTTTCCTGCGTCACATGGGACCTTTGCAGATGCCAGAGCCGTGGCACTGTTTACAGAGAGGAACATGCTGTCTGTCTGGATTAATTCCAGCCCTTGCAGCTCTCTGTTGCACTCAGACAGGATTGATCTTTATAAGGGGGGGGTGGTGCTGTGGGAGGCAGAAATAGATGCTGGAGCCTCTTATCATTTTCACCCAAGGAAAACATGAGCCATGCTCAGAAATCAGCAGAGCTGACATTGTCACCAACCCGACATTGCCATAGCCAAGAACAGGCACTGGCCCCTGTGTTAAAGACACTTCTGAAGGAGACACTGTGGTCTTTCAGGCAGAGAGGAGTGATTGAAGGGGATTATTCTGTGCACAGGGGGAAACATTCCTCTAATAACTCACTTCTTGAGCTTTTACAGTGGATGTAAAGGCAGAAATCTCCATCCTGTCTGAAGAGTTCCTGGAGGAGCAATCCTGGAAATCAAAGATGGTCTTTATTTGTTTCCCCCTTTTCTCAAACTAGAGCAGATCTGGAGCCCTTCAGCTTTATTATCACTTGCCACTGTCTGTCAGGCTTCAGAAGTTGAAGTTCTGCCCCCAGTGTTTGGGTGAGAGCCATCACAAAGCAAAGGAGGCAAAGCTGGTGACGCAGGAGGTGCCAACACTTGCTCGGTGCGCGTGGAAAGAGAGGTCAGGTGTGAAGCAGGGGTGTGAAGGAGGGAATTTGGTGCTGAAGGTGCTGCATTCCTGGTCCCTAAAGAATAGCCAGGGTCACAGTGGAGGGAGGGGATTGTCTCTGCTCTGGGACCAGGGACAGGACCCAGGGAATGGCTGGGGCTGTGCCAGGCTGGGTGGGATGGGTATCAGGGAAAGGTCCTTCCCCCAGAGGGTGGTGGGCACTGCCCAGGCTCCCCAGGGCAGTGGGCACGGCCCCGAGGCTGCCAGAGCTCCAGAAGGGTTTGGACAACACTCTGGGTGGGATTGTTGGGGTGTCTGTGCAGGGCCAGGGGTTGGGCTGATGATCCTTGGGGGTCCCTTCCAGCTCAGGATACGATTCTGTGACCCACACACAGCCCCAAAAATCAGAGGCTGCTTTTAGAAATGTTCATGTGTGAATCAGAGCCTGTTAGTGTGTGTTGGTTCTGCATCAGCTGGGAAACCATAAGGACATTTTCATAACCATCATTAGGAATTTGCTTTAGGAAAAATGTACTGGGAGTCAGTGTGGCTTGTTAGATACCAGACTGTGAGACAGCTGGGCTGAGGGCAGCACGGAAATTGCTCTTCTGGCTAAGGACTGCAGCTGAGAGAGAAATCTCTAATTTGTTTCATGGCTTTAACTGGAGGAAACTGGAGGGGGAAGTGTTTGGGGCAAAGCCACCTGAAACAAAGTTTTTTCTGCTATCCCTTGCTGAAGTAGAAATAATTGGCCTCACAGAGTTGTGTTTGTTCCACACCAAAGCAAAAGTTTCTGTTGCTTTCTTGAATGCATTTACCCTGTTATTGCAGTTCCAAACAAAATGCCCTTTTTTCAAAGAGAAGCACTGAGAAGATTTTGTTCTGGCTGCTTCAAAAAAGGAGTTTTCCCACACCGCCATTTTGACCTGAGTGCAAAAGCAGTTCTTGCTGACCTGCCACCCAAACTCCATTTCTTTCAGTAAATAGGGCAAAAAATCCACCCAGTCTCTAAGGGATGAAAGGTTTGGCCAGGACTGAGCAATTGTTCCATCACAACACAGGGTGGGAGGTGCTGTCAAAGACCCTCCCATTTCCTTGGCTTAGGGTTTTCCCTTGGTTTAGGGTCTTCCCTTTTGTCTTTTGTTTTCTTGTTTGTACCTGGGTGTGGAAGCGGTGCCACACCAATGTCAGGGTATTCGCACAGAGTAAGGAGCAAGCTAAGCCTGCCCCCACTGTTCCTCCTCCTGCCCTGGATATGATAGTTCCTGCTGCTCCCTGGAGCTCCTGCAAGTCATGGGAGGTCACACACCCTTCTCCGAGGCTGGAAAGATCAGGCTTCATCCAGGAGATGCTTTTGGGCTGGTGTCAGTGAACTGGGTCACCTCTGGGGCAGACTTTCCTGGCCGTGGCTGGTGGAAAGCCACCAGTGATCCTCACTCCTTACCTTGCTGCTCCTTTCTTTCTTTCACTGCTGTGACCCCAAGGGTTTTGCTGGGTGTTGGTGACAGCAGGTCTGACAGCAGAAGGGTCAGAGCACACCTTGTTTCTGCTTGAGCTGGCAGAGTGGTAGCGAGAGACGAGCCTTTGGAGAGCACAACAGCCTTTCAGGGAAACAGGCACCAAGGCTGTGCATCACTGCTGTGCTTGGAGGTGCTTCCTTCCCCACTGCACACGTGGGCAAGCCCAGGAGCCCAGTGACTGTAACACCAAGGAGAGCTGGAAGTCAAGGATCATCATCTAATTAGTCCATGCAATGCTTGGCGAGGTTATTTTTATCTCAAGCCCTTCAGAACATACATAATCGTTCCACCTTAATTCTTTCCAAACTTAGTCTCTATGGAAACCTCCGTGTAAACGACTGCTCCTTTGGGCTGAGCCGTGTTCAGCCTGTGCTGTGGCCATGCACACACGTGTGCACACACACACACTGCTCTGCAGTCCTCCCTGCTGCTCCTCCTCCCCACCCTTCAGAGAACAGCACTTGGGGGTTATTCCTTCCCAGCACTGCATGTTTAGATCTGCAAACCTCCGAGGAATCCTTGTTTCCAAACCAAAGGGAGATGGGAGTGGGAGGGAAGGCAGAAAACTCTGTGATGCTCGAGTTGATGTTCAGCTCGCTCTTGTGGGGTTTGGGCAGAAGCCTGTGGGATGCTGCTCGTGGCTCCCTGAGCCATCTAAACGGAGTTGAAAGTGTGGAAAAGCCATTTTTCTGCTAATTCTCTCACATTCATGAGCTGTTGTTACTGCTTTCTCCTTATTTCTCTTGTGAACACAGGAGGGCCATGTTTGGTGGGGGGAAAAAAAAAAAGGCAGCCAGTAGGTTTGGGAAAGGAAAAGAGGGAGGCTGAGGGGAAGAAGCATCAAGTTTAATTGTGTGTAGCTTGGAGATTGTCAGCTGGGGTGGGATGCAGTGCCTGACTCGTGATTAGCAGCATCCCAGGCACATCAGCATCAGTCCCTGATTCCCTTCTGCTGTTCTGCCCCCATTAGTCCCACCACTGAGACAGATAACACCTCTTGGATTTAACATACTTATCCTCCCAGTACTCAGCACTGTCATTTCCTTTCTCTACAGTGGGAAACTGAAGCAGGTTGCAGTTTTGATCCACTACAGGACACAAAATTAACCTTAACACGTGGGTTTTAAGCAATCAGGTTGGGGATAGTGATCCACAACAGGACTGAAGAGCCTCAGCTCTCCTGAGTGTGCCCTGGGAGGATTTTCCTCTCTGTTTCATGAAAATCTCTGCTTCTTGTAGGTACCTGCATGTTCTCTGGGCTTGGGACAGCTGTGATGGATCAGGGTTCTGGCTCACACCTCCAGGGAAGCTCAGCAGGCTGGGAAAAGGTGGCAGATGGGCTCTGGAAGCAGGGCCAGCTGCAGCCACCCTGCAGGAAGGCAGCTGTGCAGCCGCTCCCACACCACATAACCAGCATCAGCAGCAACACACCGGGGCAGCAGCAGCCTCAGGTGGCCCAGCCACCCTCTCCTCTCCTCCCTGGTAAATCCTGCCTGCTGTTAGCAGGGAAGGAGGTTACTCGGTACAGAACTGACTGCTGTGAACTCTTGGGTTTGTTAAATCTGATTCCACGTGCCTTCTGGAACACTCTCTACTCCCCTGTGCGTGTTAATAGGAGGGGATATCACAGGGGTTAGCATAAAGTCCCTTCCTTGGCTTCTGCTGCTGCAGCAGGCTCAGTTTCTCAGGCTGAATGAACTTTTCCGAGCTGCCAGAGTGATTTAGGAGCTCACAGGTAAGTTCCTAGAGCGCAGGAAGTTGTGCACCATGTCCTTTGTGCAGCCATGCTGCAAGGCAGGGGGAGTCGGCTGAGGTTCAAACCAGCCAGGCACAGCTCACGAGCTGCCAGGTCGGGGTTAAAGCACTTCTCTGGCCTAGAAAAGTGGGGACCCAGCACGACCCTTTGCTTTGGCTACATAAATGTGCCCTAACCCCACAAAAGCCCTGAGAGACCCAGCAGGATTTCCCATACTGGTGCTCATAGGGCTCTTGCTGAATCTGGCTGGAAGGTTTCTGTTCCAAGAACCTTATTCTGAGTGAGAAAAATGCTGTGTGCAAGACTTTAAATTAGAAGAGGGAGAAATTAAGGCAAGAAATGGGGAAAACTAGCAAATCAGAAGAGGAACTTCAGTGACAGGCAGTGGGGCTGGGCCCCACAACCTCCAGAGTGCAGCTCAGCCCTAGCTGAGGTTCTGCTCTGCCCCTGGGTCTGTGGAGTGGGGCCTTTCCCTGTTTACAGTGACAAAGCACTTTCCAAGGTGACTCATTCACCTTGAATTGGAGGCAGCTCCTCTCATTGCTGTGCTGGAGGAACATGTGAAAACCAGTGGCCTTCCCTTAACTGTTGAGATGGTATCACTCGCCAGAAACAGCATCCAATTTCCTGATCCTTTGTTTGAACAACAAACAAATAAGATATGAGCACTGCAGCTACAAGATCTTCTTCATAAATATCAAGAGGCACGAGGCTCTGACATTAAACACCCAACTCTAAATAATGCCTCGAGCCAGAGTTGTTACCCGCTACCTTGAATACAGCCCCACTCCATCAGCAGGTTACAATAATAACAAATAAAACACGGAATTATAGCTGTGCAATACTCGAAAATGAGCCTGTCACTTTGCGTCTGGGCTGGAAATCAATCACCAAGTCTTCGAATCAGGTTCTGCTATTAAGGGCTAGAAGCGGGAAAGATTAAAGACATGTCCAGGAAAGTCTCTCTCTGCAGCTTTGCTGATCTGCCACAATTCTGAACGGAGCTTTTTTCTTTCCTTTGCCGTTCGTTTCTGTCATTGTCTTCTAAGTTGGTGTCCTTTTTGGCTGTTGTTATTAACTATTACATGTTAAAAGGATCTGTTCCATAGACAGGCAGGGAAGGGGAAATTAAATTGGTTTGAGTGCCCAGGTGGGGTAAGAGACACACTCAGGAGTCCTGTTGTCCTCCACAGCAGCAAACTGGAGGAACTGACAGAGCCCAAACAGCCTGTCCACTCCCATTGCCTTCACCCCCTCTGTCAAATTCTCTTGGGATTCAGAGCCAGTTCTACCAAGCCAAGGATTTGGTAGAACTCTCTATCAAAGGGCCAGAGCAGTGTTGTGTCAGGGGTACAGCAGGCACCCTGAAAAACACATTCCAGGCCCTGGATTTCTGCAGCAATGGCAGTGCATCCCTGTAAACAGTGTTTTGCTTCCTGGCATGAGAAACAAGACCCATGGGAAGGAGCGAAATGTCTTAGTGTAGGAATTATATTTGCAGGGATCCAACACCTCGTTGGCAACTGTTCTGCACAGTCCCATTCGGCACAGTCTCCTCTTACTTTCTTCTTTAAAACAGGTCCTTCCCCTGCACTCCCATTATCCCAAGGTGGCAATGGCAGAGGAACAGGGGGCTCTGCAGTGAGCAGGAGCCTGATGAGCTCTGGGGGAAGAGGCTCCATCTCCCTGAGTGACAGTAATTGCCGCTCGCTGTGCTCCGTGACGTGCTGGCAGCGCCGGCAGGGCTGTGCACGCCTCGACACGTTTCTCCATTTAAATCTCTTTTTAGGCTTACAAAGTGGAGTGCTTTTTGCCTTTACCTCTTCCCTCCCTCCCCTTCCCCATCCGAGTGCTTTGAAAGAGTTTTGTTTTAACTAAACAGCATTTTACATTTCATGCAGAACCATCATGTATCGCGCGTTTGTTTTCCCTCCGCCGTGACAGGCTCTGACATTATTTTGATGAGAAGATTTCTCAGCATTTTGAAATGATGTTCAGCTTCCCTTGCTTGGGGTTGCTTTTTAACTCTCTGAGCTTCAACAGCCCTGTTGCAGCTCCTGAGGGAATCTGCTGAAATCTGG
Source organism: Anabacerthia variegaticeps (assembly GCA_035583185.1). Lineage (NCBI taxonomy): Eukaryota > Metazoa > Chordata > Aves > Passeriformes > Furnariidae > Anabacerthia > Anabacerthia variegaticeps. The sequence goes on along the minus strand of JAWWEW010000079.1, from coordinate 194,623 downwards.
GGAGCTCCAGGGACCAATTCCCTTTTCCTCTTCACTTACCAGCCTGCAAAGGGCCTACAAGATTTTGTCCACACAGGGAGATTCCCTCATGTAATTGTACTGGATGGATTATCGTGCTGTAGACAGGCTGGATTAGCAGCCTATGGAGCTGAATTTTGATTGGAATAGTAAATCCTTCCCATACAGGCAAATCCTCCTTGTGGAGAGACAGTTCCTGACCATGGAAGATCTAAAGACAATTCCTTCACCAAATACAAGGAAAACATTGACCACCTTGGCAATGGACACAACATAAATGATTCCTTCATGCAGGGGTAAAGAGGCGTGAGGGGCAGATGGGATGTGGGAAAGGTGTGTATGAGTGGAGGGAGGGGAAGAAGATGTTTTCTCGGGTCTGATCAACATAAAGATGCCAGCAATGTTGGCTTGAGAGTGTCCATGCTGGGACTGGTTTTGAAGAGGTTTGCAGATAAAGAGCTGTTTGGGAATGCAGGCAGGGTAACCTGCAACCAGCTGCCCTGCCCTGAGCTTTGGGAGGGTGTCTCCCAGCATTGCCCTGCTGCCATGAACTCAATTCCCTGGACTTTGATTGAGCTCAGGGATTTCATTCTGTCATCCTGTGGGGTGGGGAAGAAGTAGGGGAGGAAGAGAGGGAAGGCAAGGAAAGTGCTTAAAGATCAGGAGCTGTGTTTTGTGCTTGAAATTGGAAGCTTTTCAAAGCCTTGGAGCTTAGAGGAGTCCGCAGGTAGGACATGCTTTTAAATTTCCTGGCATCTCCTAATCATTAGCTGCATCCAAGGGGAATTAAAGAACGTCAATCAACATAAATTATTCTTCATAGGAGCATCAGCAGTGTGGGCAGTTTTTATTGTAACTTAAGCAGGAAATTGAAATATCAGCATCGGAGTGTGAAATGCACCATTGCAGTGCACTGTTCTTCGGAAAGCAGGAGGAGGAATGCAAAGAAGATTACACACTATTAGTCCCACTAGAATTTTGCCCTTAATCTGCCTAAAATTGAAAAATTATTTGGAATTGTTAAGAGCTTCCTCATGCCATAAAACTGAGAAGGTACACCAGGCCCATGGTACCCAATGGGCATCTCCAAAGCCTTCAGACTGACCAAGCAAGGTCCACATTTCCCAGGGATTCACCTGCTCACCTTCACTGTTGTTGTAGAACAATGTGGGGGTCTTCACTTTGTCACTTTGGGGAGCAGAACAGGAAATCCAGCACCATGGGATGCTGTGCTGGGATGGCACGTGGAGGGAGGCAGCACAGCTGGGCATCCTCATATCTTCATTTTGAACCTTCTGGGCCATCCCCTTTCCTCTCAGATCTTATAACAAGAAGTCAAACCCATTAGGGGTGTTTGGTTCAATTTGAGGTACTTCAGTGCACAATCCAACTGAATTCCTAACATTTTGAAAGGAAGGAGGGCTGTCCATCCACCAGAACAAAGGAATGACATTTGGAAAATACCCAGGAAAGAAAATTCCAGGAAAACATCTTCCTGGCTCTGGTAGATTGTTTTGTTTCAATTGCGCATAATCATTTCACCCGATAACGCTGAAAGATTTCATTTGGGCTTTTATTGTATTAAAATATTAACCACGGAATATAAAATTATAATAAAATGTCGGCATTAATATTTTAATACAATCCAAAGGTTGAAACAAAACATTAAAACTGCAGAGGAAGCGCAGGGTGGGGAAAGCAGAGCATAGAAAAGGGGGATTTATGCACATCATCAGCTGGGTCTGTCTTCTCTGCATCACAATTACCCTGACGTGCACAAGGTCCCCATCCTGGGCATGCTGCTCCCTTCCCTTGGCATCTGGGAAGCTCCTCCTTCCTTGAGATTTAGGGAGAGACTCAGGCAAGAAGGGAAAAAAAAAAGTGTCCTCACTATTTTTGTAAATGAATGACTTCTGATCTTTAAGTTCACACCAAAGAGACAGATGCACACAGGGCTCCTGTGCTCCGGGGCACCGTGAAGAATGTCACTGAGCTTGGAATGCATGGGAGAAGAAATTTCCTTGCAGGGAGAGTTTATGTCTACAGTATGTCAAGAGGAAAAGAAAAAGGAAGAAAAGTCTCTGAGGGGTAATCTTTATAGCATGCACTGAAAGAAGAGACAAAGTTTGAAAGCTCCCAACAGCTGACGATCTGTTAGTGCTGCATAATCCCTGTTACCTTTCTGCTTGGAAAGATATGAATGGTTCAGAGCAAACATGGGCATAATGTCATTTACCAGCCCTGGCCTTATTAGGGACATTCATTCTCTTGCTCATAACCTGCCCTTTTATTTTGGAGGGAGCTGGGACAGGGACAGATGTGTGGTGAGATTATTTGCTGTGCCTCGGGTGTTCTCAGTCCACTCAGGATTTGGGGACCTGCTCTTGGCTGCACACACGGACAGGGCAGCTCTGTGTGATCCAGCAACCAGGGGGAAATCAAAGCTGTGTCCCAGGTACTGACAATCCCCCAGGGTAGTTTGGATTCCACTGGGAACTGGGGCTATGAGGGAGCCAGGGTGACTCAGGAGCCCAGACAGGGTGTTCATTTTCTTCAGGTGTGTCCTAAAGACACCACTAGTAACTGGCCTCATTGGGCAGTAATGAAATATCCACTGAAGTTGGAAACTAGTTGGACTATTTGAACCAATAAGCCTTGAATTTCTCCCTTTAGGTGTCCAGTGCTAACAGCATTAAGCCTTATATTGCTGGGCAGAAGATTAATGGCTTGGAGAAGCCTGGAGAAATCTGCCTTGGCTGTTTCCCTCAGACAAGGCATTTGTGGTCATGGATTTTCTGATCTTCGTTATCTGTCGTCCCTAGCCCAGGTTTCCTGGTGTGGGGCACAGTCTGGCACTTTGTCTGAAACCTCCAGTTAAAGCCTGGGAGTTTTGGCCTCTGGATTGCTTGGAGTTGAGCTCCAGCCATGGAAACAAAACCTTGGAGGGGCATCGTGCTTGGCCGGGGAGTTCGGTGCTGTATTTAACTCCTGCTGAGCAGAAGACTTTGAACAGGGAACTTCTCCTGACCTTTGGTTTGCCTGTGAAGCTTTGTTCTCCTGCCAGTGACTGATGGGTGAATAAAAGTCCTGGAAAGTGCCCAAAGCCTCAAAGAAATCAAGGAGCTTTAAACCAGGGCTACAAACTCTCAGAGCAGAGTGGCAGGAAAGCGCTGGGGAACGACGGGAGGGACACCTGGAATGCTGCCTGGGAGCAGGTAATGCCTCTCCCACACCCAGTCTGGCCACACTCTCAGTCTGGACTGGTGCAATCAGGCCAGCGTGACTGACCACTGTGTCACCCTTCCCTGTCCCCCCCTTCCTCACCTGCACACCTCAGGACTGGTTCAGCACGGGGTTTGCAGCCCTGTTAGTGCCTGTGGGCTTTGGCAGAGCTCAGCATGTGCCTCAGAGACCTCCCAAGCAGCAGTGGATTAGCAAGGTTGGGTCAGGGCCTCTCAAACTCCTCGAGCTCATCCCCTGGCTCTCTACAGAATCCAGTCCTCGCTGCTCTGCATTAGAGACTCTTTATCACCAGCCACAGGGGCTGTGCTCAGTGAGCGGAGGGGAAGGGAGGAGCCACACTCTCTCTTGCTCTTGGGAATCAGAACGGGGAAAGGCACCAGGGATGCAGGAAGCAGTGCTGATTAGAAGAGGCTCTGGCTTTGAACCGTTATCACACATTTTATGCCTTTTCCTTGGAAAACATCCGTGTCCCTCTGCTGGAGTAGATTCAGGGGCAGAGGGCACACCCCTTGTAGTTGTTTCACACAGCAGGTACCCTCACCAGGTCCTTAGGGACTGGGATGGCACTTTGGAGCACACAACCTTGGTGGCTTTGGGGGCACTTTTGGGGTCCTGCAGAACTCCTTTAGGAGCAGGGCTGAGTCCCCACCTAACTCATCCCATATGGAGTGAGTCACTTTGGGCAACAATAAATGGTACCTGTTTGTCCCTCTGCTCTGGTGCCTCAGGGACTCGGGAGGAGCAGATCAGTCGCAGATAACTGGGATCTCCAGCCCATTTGTGCCAGAAATCTGCCAGCTTATAATTAGCCTCTATGCATAATTCATGGTAGACTCTGCGTCCATCAGACCTGACAGTCGTAATCGTTCTGCCAGCAAAACACGGGGTTTGTCTTATTTGTGAAAATGATCCGGGCAGCGCTTTTTTTTAAATAGAAAAGGGAGGGGTATGTGTGTCTCTGCCTGTATATAAGTACATACATTGTCTACAAATACACAGAAACATATATATTGTCCAGGCACACACACACGTCCATGCTCTGTGTGCTCACTTGGTAATAGAAGCTCCATTTGGATATCATGGATCAAACCTATCAGTGATGTAACTGATTAAGCCAATGGGATTGCAGCAGGAATGAAGACATATTTATATCTGCTCTCTTTTACAGTCTAAAAATACCCTGTAATTCTGAATGGGTGTGTTTTTAGGCAGCTGTCTTTAGAAATACCTCCAGACCCACATTTTGTTGTTGTTTTTGGAAAACAGGCAAAGAGATCAGAATTTTCGGGTCCTGTCAGGAGTCCTCAGATCTCCTGTCTCTTTAATACTCTGTCACATCCCTCTCTCTGTGCTTTCATTCTTAAATATGGGATGTGTCCAGGCTTTATTAATTTATAACAATAGCTGATGGTGCTGGGGAATGAATGAGACTAGGAAATATCTGACATGGCAATTAGGGCTGCTATTGCAGCAAGGCCTGACTTTTGCTGGAAGGCAAGCTGCTGGAAATCAAGGCTAATTAATTGCTTTTGGAGGTGGGGGAGGGGGACGTGGGGAGAAAAGAAAATGAAAAACACAAATGATCTGGGCAAAAAATCTCTTCCACCATGGTGTAAATGTGGAGCAGACCCCCTGATGTCTGCACAGTTACCCACTGTATATGGCAAAGCCCTGGCAAGCACAGGGAGGGTGGCATTGCAGGCAAAGGTGTGTGTTGCAGACAAGCAGTTTCCTCAAAAATCAGCTTCTGTTTAGTGCTGCACACTGTGATTCCAGAGACACATCAGAGCATTGCTGGTGTTTCTGTCCCTTGCAAGGGAGAGCAGTGCAGCCCCACGAGGCAGTGGCTGGTACAGATTGTCCCCAGCTCACAGGGCTATCAGTCTGGCTGGGATGATCAAAATCAGCTCCACATTTTCTTCTCTTGATTTTTAGTAGTTTCCTTTCGCCCTGCTCCCCTGAGTTGTGCTGTTCAGTCTCTTTGGTGGTGCTGCACTTAAGCACAGGGTTGGGTCTATGCAAATAGGGCTGGAAAAGCTGCGAGTGATCTCAGGGGGAGAAAGGGTTTTTAGTCTGGGGGCAAGGACTCTGTGGGGCTGAAATAAATAATAATTAAAAAAAGTGATAATTAGGATAAGCAAATAAGGGATAAAGAGGGTGGATGGTCGTGTCCTCAAAGGGCAAAAGCCATGCCTGACTGCTATCAGCCTTGTCTGGTGTGTGGGGAGAGCTGCAGTCCTGAGCATCTCACTGCCTTTCCCCCTCTCTTCCCCAGTTCTTTGCCCTGCAGGATCAGGGAGAGAGGATGTTTGGTAGAAGGAGAGAGACTGATCAGCTCCTCAGTGCTGGAACCTGGGTGCTTCTCAATATTCATAAAATGTCCTGGGGACAGAGACAAGGGCAGTTTTTAATTAGCTTTTCATTAGACTAGACCAAAACAACATGTGGATTCAAATGTTTCTCTTATAGACCTGGGGCAGGGGTTTGGCAGCAGTTGGGGTGTTTAGAGGTGACACCCTGAGTGCAAGCTCAGGGAGCTGGAACATCTGTAGTTCAGTCCCAGCTGCCGAGGTGGGAGCTGCTGGTGGACAGAGCAGAGCAGGGGACAGAATGCCTGGGTTCCCCTTGGGAAAATCCATCTGCTCTCAAAGAGTCCAGACCCTCCACAAACACATTTTGCAGCAATGTCAAAGGCATTTGCTCGTGGACCTCACTGGGAAGATGGGCAAGGCCACAGCCCTGATGCAGCATCCCCAGGTGTGCTCGGGAAGGGAGCTGGCCCCACACCACGCTGGGGGCTCCTGACTTCATCCCACCTTGCCTTCCCCTGCCAGCAGCTTTAAAACAAGGCAGTGGAGGGTGACTGGTAATAAAATGCTCCACAGTGACAAACAGCAGCAGGAGAGGCACTGGCAGAAGGTCATGTGTGTTTCCAGCTCCTTTCCCCATCTCTGCTCGGTGATCCCAGGCAGAGGTGTGACACCACCTGCTAACACACTGCTCAAGGTGACTGATCCAACTAGAAGTGACAGCTTTTGGCAACACATCACAAGCCTGAAAATTCAACCCAGGTCCTCCAAAATGTTCAGCTCAGTCAGCAAGGTAGATTCTGGCTGCTGCCCCTCTCTCCTCTTCCACAGAGCAGTGATGGGGAAGGACAGAACACAACACCCTGTGATGTCTCTTGCTCCAGGAGGGACCATGGCCATGGCCATGGGGTTGGGAGGCAGGTCTGTCTGTCACAGAAGGCTGCTCCTCTGAAAGGAGCTATGTTATAGCCCAGATTTGTTGCATCAACCCACTTCTTCCTCCCACCTCTTCCTCCCCTTCTCCAGGGCACTAAGAGACACCCAGGTAACCACAGCCAGGGGGTTCCTGGGGCTCTGCAGCCAGCGTGCCAGGAGGGACACAGGTACATTTTAGGGCCAGGTATAGTCATCTGTACATCCACCAGCCCAGCCACACGAGCTCTGAGTGAGCAGGTGTGCTCGTGTGAGGTTGGAGGTTTGAGGGACGTGGAGAGGGATGGGATGTGCAAGTGAGGGTGAAAGCATGTCCGTGACCATGCCTGAGGAGCCAGAACACGTGTGGGAGGTGTGATGAGCTAGAGTGGGCTGTGGAGAGGAAACACGTGGGTGCAGGGACAGGTGACAGGGCTTCCAGTGGCCCCATTATCAAGAACACAGAGCACTGGGACCCCAGCTGCTCTTTCTCTCTCAGCCAGCATTTAAATGCCAACACACTAACAAACAAGATGCATTATTTAAAAGCCACTGTGCTTGACCCTACAAGGAGCTTTTCAATCGCCTGAATGTCAAGGAGAAAGATGTTGCTGTTTCACTGATGACTGGTGCCTGAACCTCCTTCTCATTTACAGCGTGACCCGGGTGAGAGGCAAAGAGCTGCTGGGATGAGTGTGAGTGTGGGTGCACGAGGGGACAGCCACAAAACCACCACAGTCCCCCACACGCAGCAACCCACGGAGCTGACACTGTGCACGGGGAAGGCCAGGTGAGGGGAAGGATCAGTCCCCAGGGGAGGAATACAATTTAGGAGCAGTAGCTCTTGGGAGAAGCTGGTCAGACCTATCAAGCCGAGTTTGCTCGTTGTTTGGGCTTGGTGGTTATTAGTGCTGACATTGAAATACCAGTAAGGCTGGTATTTCTGTCCATCTCTCAGAGCAAGGGGGCCACAATCTGTGGCTGCAGCACCCAGTGGGGCTGGACACATGCTGGGGCTGTGCCTGGTGTGGTGAGACGTGTGGGGTCATTTGGTCCTCACTGTCTGCTCCTCAACAATATTTCCCCAGTTGCCCCTCTGGCTTTTCTTGAGGGAAGGCAAGTTTGGCCATGAGCTTTTTATTACAAGTCACAAAACCCTCTTGCTTGCTGATGGCTGCTAGAATATGAAATGTTTCCAACCTCCTGTCCAGTCGTCTGGCTTCAGAAGAGACTCTTTCTCACAAACTTTCAGTGAAACCCCTTGCATGGCTGTGAGTCGTTATCTGCAAGGCACTGTTGGAATGAGGTTGTGAGCAGTAGCAAAAGTCAGAAACTCAGATCTCTCTGTAAGCAAAAATCCTCCATCAGTTTATAAACAACCAGTGGAATATGTCTGTATCCAGCAAATGTTGATTTGAAGACGAGAAAAGGTCACCAGTCGCAGTGGTGGCATTTCTCCCCTTATGACCTCATTAGGGGCTTTTCCCAAGTCAGTCACTAGTTTTATTTGTTTAACAATGTCTGACTTTTCCCCCTGTATTTCTGCACAAAATATGAACCAAAGCACCCTTTGCAGGATGAGATGCATCACATAAAGAGGAAAGGTGCTTAGTGCTGAGATGCTTTTGATATTCCAAACACCTGAAAGGTAGGACATAGTCAAAGTGAGAGTTAAGCTGATGTGTGTTGGTGATGTGAGAGCATGTTTTACTGGGCAGGGCCATTAACTCAGGTGCTGGGAAGCTGTGACCACAGACAGCAATAATCTAGGAGGACAGCAGGGACAAAGACATTAAGGTGCATTAAGGGAGACTGGCTGCAGCTTGGGAAGCTGTGGAGGCCCCTGGGGATGCTCAGTGTGCTCCTGCCTTGCTGTGTGAGGGGTGAGTCTGGCACTGAGCAGGTGGTGTGGGGGAGACTCCACACCACATCCAGGTGTCTCTGGGTGCTCACATGAGCAGAACATCACCAGCTCTCTGTGGGTAATGGGAGTAGAATTATTGAAGATGTGGTTGTTAAAAAGAATCACAGACTGGTTTGGGTTTGATGGGATCTTAAAGCTCATCCTGTTCCAAGCCCCTGCCATAGGCAGGGACACCTTCCACTAGACCAGGCTGCTCAATGCCCCAAATAATTGGAGCTGTGGGGGTTTCATTATTTTCCACTCCACAATGACTTTTGATAGCCCTGAGTGAGGTACCCACAATAACTGGCAGCACAGGATGAGGAGAAGGCTGTGGGTTTGTTTCCACTCATGGGCAGTTTGGAAATACCTCTTAGGGGGGGTGATGCTTTTGTCACCTGGAAAGAGAAGCATATTTGTGCCTCCCTCTTTTATTTGTACTGTGGAAGGGCCAAAAACGACAACTGTAGTCTTTGTAAGTGCCATAAACACTCTATTTCATCTCTGCTCTTCTGCTGATGATCCTGTGTCCTGATTCCCTGGTGCTGCCACTCCAAGCTAGGCTGCCAGGTGCCACCTGGATGGAAACCTCCCCAAATCTAGCGAGAATGGACCCAGTGTCAGGGTGCAGTAATCAAAAAGTGAAACTTCCTAAGCACTTTAGGAGTAGCTGCAACACTTTTGACTCATATTTAGGCACCCAACTCAGACTGAAGCTTACAGCAAAGCTTAGTCTGCTCACAAGAGCCTTTTAAAACTTGTTCTTGGAATCCAACATGGATTATAAATCATTAGAACAGATGAGGAGAGATCCAGAATGGCTAAGGCACTGATAAAATAGATTAGTTAGAGTAGAGAACAGATCTAAAAGCATGAACAGCTAGGGAGATTATTAGTTGAAGAAGATGAGATTAGATAGAGCAGCTCTTCTGCTACCCTGGCTTTCCTGTTCAGTCTCACAGCCAAAAGCAGCTTGTGCAACAATGCCAGAACCCCAGACATGCTTCCCCCAGCCTTCAGAATCCACCAGCATTTGAATTTGTCTAGGATTCTGCCCCCAGCCCAGCCTGCCTGTCTCTTCTGAGATGCAAGAGGAACACAAATGAAGGAAAGGTGAGTCACCAAGGGCTGGGGCTCTTTCCTACATCTGGGGTGCAATGGGTAACCCCTTGTGAGCTCAAATTTAGCTCCAAGGAGCTAAAAAAGAGGGAAGAGCCCAGACACACAAAATCATTCAGTGCCTGGGTGTTTTTACATCTCTGCTGCACACCAGCAATTGCTGGAGTTGACCCTTTGGGTGTCCTGCTTATTGTTGCTGGAAGGTTTTAATGTTTGTTTTTCCAGAAGCAATAATTCCAATGGTTGGAAATGCAGCTAAAGCTTCTTAGAGCAATTAACTCATTTGCCTTGGTCCGTGCTATTAACTGCAAAATATCATCCATTTGTTTATATGAAAGTGAGAGCTGTGCAGAGAGGAGGTGGCAGTGAGATCCTTCAGCCCAGGCGAGGCAGGAGCTGCTCCTCTGACAGGAGTGAGCTGAGCACTTGCAGACTCCACACAGAAACCATGGAATCACCTTGTTAACACACTTCCCAGCAGTAACTTCCCAGAGTCCTGCCTGCTCTGGAATATTCATGGGCTCATGCATCATTTTAATGAACTTATCAACACATTCATAAGATATTAATTAAACATTTATTAATAATTATGCTGTGGAATCATCTCATGCATAATTCCTGGTGTTGTAAATATGACACCTTGCCCCGTGTTTCACCAGTCCTGTTCAGAAGGTGAGAAAGACCCCTCTGCAAGGTGTGAGGCTCCTTCCCTCCCACCCTCCCCAGCCCTCACTCATATCTGGCTCAGCTCTTCCCACTCGGTGCATTCTGCTTCCCTGGGCATTGGGAAAGGAGCTGGCAGGTGGAAAGAGCAGAATTAACTCGGCGATGGCCCACATTACCAAGGCAAATGTGTGCTGTGGGGCAGCAGCATGAACAACCATGGCTGATCCTCACTGCAAATGTTACAGGGATTTCCAGATGAGAATTAATGGACTTTCCTTGGCCAGTGTAGGAGAAAATGTTCCACGTGTGGTTGTTTATTATTTCTGTTACAGTCGCTGTACTTGCTTATTGCTTCCATCTGTTGGCATCAGACTATTGGCTCTTGTCTTATCACTGGGATGTAAACCCTTCATGGGCAGGGAGTGTGGTTTGGTGAGAGGCAGAACAAAAGTGCCTGAGAAATTTAGGTGTTTAAAGACTGGGACGCCCTGGAATCAGTTCCAGAGAGGAATTCAGGTACTTAATTCCCAGAGGTTTTGTTCAGGAAGAAATATATTCAATGGCCTGAGATATTAAATGCATAAATTGTTACCCTTTAAGTCTGGTGAAATCGTTTGCTCCAGACCATCATGTCTCCAGCTGCTGCCTTGGGAAATCATTACCTTGGTTGCTCGGGGTTCTTGGGGAACTGATTGACCCAAACCACATCCTGCTTAAAGACTACTTAAACTCTTGCTTGGGCCTAAGCTGTTCTGCTAATTCTTCCTTGTCTGGAGGGACAGGATCAAGCAGGTCAACTGGGAGATCCAAAATCATCGTTACAAATAAAGCCACTCTTTTGCCTGTTCTCCAGGATCCACCAACTTCATTACTCAAATGGGCTGATTTCATGGGAGCCATGGGACCTACTGGTGGCTCTCAGGCTCCACAAGCAGAACCCTGTCCGTGCAGCCAAGTGCTGGCTCTCCACTGCCACGAGGATAATCCCGTGCAGGTGGCACCGGCTCTGCCGCGTACACGCCGTGATTTGGATACCCTGGCAGGAATGGGAGATGCTGCACCAGGGCCATGTGCTGGTTTATAAATTTTAATCCTCACTTTGAATTTTCCAGCAGAATGGGTTTGCTCTACCTCTGGACTGCAGGGAAACTTCGTTACCCTGGAAACATGAAGACGACAAATCCATCGCTCATCGGCAAGAGGGAGAGGATGAGAGAGAAGTACACGACAAAAAGTGGGGGGGGGAAGGCCAAGGGAGTAAAAAGGCCTTTCAGAGGAGCCATCTTGACCTGCAGCTTCACGGTTGGGAACAAGGAGTTCTCAGGCTGCCACCAGTGCTCAGGATTTCCCAGCACTTCCTTGGATCTCCCGTAGCTGCCGACTCGCTGGAGCAATTTTGCTCAACTTTGACAATAAAGCAACGGGTGATGGATTAATGTTAATTATCTGCTTGCTCCCCTCCCAGCTAGCTCGGGCAGCCTGGAGTCAGCTCGTGCTTTACATCCTTAATCTTTTACCTCATTTAACCCTAGGGTGTTGTGTATGCAGAACATGCCCAAAGGTCAAAGAGCTGCTCCGTGAGGAAATGGCCAAGCTGCAGGACAAGAGCACGTGTCCTGGTGCTGTAGATGGGAACAGGAGGATTCCAGACATGCCCACTTGGAAGCCACCTCCCTTTCACAGGGACCTCCTGAGGCCATCGGGGCAATTCACCTGATTAAAGTCAGGCAGGAGCTTACATCTCCTGCTTAATTGGCTTTGCGAGAAAGGCAGCGGGTTATTCTTGTCCAAGCAGCCACAGAAGAAGCTGTAACACCCAGAATGGGAAAACTGACTATGGACACAAGACACAGAAGGATAGGGGAGGGATCGGGCTCTGCATGTCCATGCTGCTCTTGCAGAGAGCCAGAATTTAAACATGCACTTGACTCCAGGTGAGGTTGGGGCGTTTTTGTGTGTTGTGACCTTGGTGGCAGCTTCAGAACAAATTGGAGAGGTTTTCTCTCCTGTGTTGTGGAGTCTGGCACAGCTCCATCGAGATGCACAACCATGCTGAGAAGTTTAAACTTAGGGCAGGGGTCTGTACTCAGCTCTTGAGTAACTTGGTGTCACCTCATGTCCTGAGGGTACAGGGCAAGGAAGTCCACAATGCCGCAGAGTCACATTTTTCTGCTCTGAACTGAGAGCTTTGGGGAAGATAAACCACTCTTTAGTGTCTTGGTTGTCTCACAATTAAATTATTCCAACAAAAGAATGCATATTTCTGCCTTTCCCATTGAACTTGCACGACTCCAGAATCATCTTTTTTTTCATCCTGCTAGAAATGTGAGCAAAGAGCAGGTGGAAAGGATACTGCAATGCTACATCCAGCTTAAAGCCAGAAAATGTAGTTCCTGCACCTCTGAGTTCCCTGTGCTCACCTCCTGGTTCCATGCCTTGATGATGTAAGTCCCTCTCCTGCACTTTGTCTCCCTGCTGCCCTCCAAAGCACCAGCTCATATTAATCTTCTCTCTCATTGCTGAGTTGCAAAGCGCTTCAAGGCAAGGGCTCCATTTTCTTGCTCTTATGAAGTCCCCTGTGCTCTCGTGGCACCATGCAAATAAATACATGGTAATGAGCAGTCTCCTCTCATCCACACTGCTCCCAGGGACAGGGAGCCTGAGGTTCACCCCAGAGCGTGCAGGAGGGCCAGGAAGGTACAGAATCACAGAATGGTTTGGGTTGGAAGAGACCTTAAAGCTCACCTAGTTCCTTGCTATGGGCAGGGACACTTTCCACTAGACTGGGTTGCTCCAAGCCCCATCCAACCTGACCTTGAACACTTAACGGGATGGGGAGTCCACAACCTCTCTGGGCACCCTGTTCCAGGAGGTTCTCCTTTCTCCTGCTAAGGAGCATCCTCGTCCATCTGCTCCCCTTTCCACCTCACTGTGCTCCTCCCTGCTCCCCAAATATTGCCTTTATGCCTCCAGCTTTCCACTTTTCATCACCCTGTGTTCCATTCTTCCACTGCCACCCTGCTCCTCCCAGCACTGCTCTGTGGGCAGCCTCAGCTCATCTCTACGGCAAGCCCGGGGAGGAGAGAACATGGAAAGCAGACCTTTCCCTCGAAGCAGGAAGACAACCAGCATGGGCCAGCCTTTAAAAGCTCTCGGTGTGGTGGGTGTTGGAGGAGCTGGATGCGCCGGGGCTGCAGTCGGAGCGGAGCTGGATTTTAACCTGCCACTGCCATCTGCGGGGCTGTCGGTGCCAGTGGCAGAGCCTGGCGCTCTGCGGGGACACTGCTCTCTGCCGTGGTTGTTATCCCCTCCCCGGGCAGGTTTGCAGTCCCTCTGCCCTCCCTCGCCCTGGTGCTGGAGCGTCTGTAGCTGCCAGGCAGAGGAGCAGCAGCAGAGACAAGGGTAGCAAACACTGTTTGACGGTGCGGTTTGGATGCATTTCAGGTGAAAATACAAAAAAACCCTGAGCGTGTTTGATCCTGGCTGTACCTGCCTTCCATATTCATGTTCATGCACCTCCATGTCATTACGGGATTAAAGCATCATTAGCACACAACGAAAGCCTTTGATAACACTCTGCCCCGTGCTCCTCCTTGCCTTTCCTTTTTGCATTTCTCCTGCCCCATCCTCTTTCTTTTTTCTTTTCTCTCTCTCTCTTTTTTTCAATTCAAATTTAATCTTTTTCCACCTTCCTTCCTTTTCGTCCCTAGTCATTTCAGGGATGTTCTAAAGTAACACCTCACCAAGGTACAATACAGTGGAAGGGACTGGTTCTGACTGTCCTTACCCCAGTGTGTGTATCAGTTTTAGTGGGACAAAGTGGAGGCAGCATCACCCAGGGCAAATCTGTGCAGCTGAGTCCAGGTCCACGGCAGCTCTGCCAGGCTGGGAGAGCAGAGGACATTGCAGCTGAGTTGGTGCAAAGAGGGTGGGGAACACAAGCAGGTGCCCAACGCAGGATTGTGGTGTAAACCCAGGAGTTATTCCACCGGTGTCAGGAAAGCTGCTTCAGATTCACACCAGGAAAGCAGTGAGCAGTCTGTGGCGTTCAGCATCCACTTTGCAACCTCGTTACTGAAAGCTTCAGCGTTTGGAGCAGCTGCTGGAGAATGCCAGTAGTATTTTTAATAAGGGTGCTGAGGCTAATCTACTCCTGTATGGCAAACGTGACAGCAATTTAGATTGAAAGCCCCTGTTTTCCAGACAGACACTCAGCCAGTTAGTGCAAACAAAAAGGCACTTGTAACTCCAGTCCTTTAATCTTACTCTTTGCTTCATGATAGATAAGGCGTCTTGACATCAAATTGCACTAATATGGTCCTCTGAAGATTAGCACTGTGGACAATGCTCGTCGTCTGGCTTTCCCTGATATGGTTTCTGAGTGTAGCAAGGTCTAGTGGTCAAAGCAGAGATGCTGGTATGGAAAATGGGCTGTTCTCACAATCCTCCTGCCTCTGACTTCTAGTCTGCCAGTGGCTGACCTTACCTCTTGGTTTTTGCAGTTGTAAAATGGGCATGAAGATGCTAATTGCCGGGGTGGGAAGCTCATTGGGGGATGGCTAATGGTTATTGGCTTCAAAATTACAGAGGAGAGGGGGGAAGAAACAGAGGGAAGATTTTGCAATGAGTGTGGGATGCAGGAGCTGCTTCTCTAGAGATCTCAGAGCTGTTTCCTACATATGGTCTCATTCCCCACATTTGAACAACGGGGCAAGAAATACAAGTCAAGTGATTTGCCCAAGGTCATATGAGAAGTCTGGAACGAACCCCAGTGTTGCAGGTGCTGCTGGCCTGCTGTAACCAGAGGGTTGTGCTGCCTGTTCACAGACAGGCTGGACAGGCTGTCAGCGCTCACAAACACCTCACCAGGAGCTTCACTTCTCCCTTGTGCCAAGCTGGGGGTCCCTTCAGCAGCCCCAGAGCAGCACTGCAGGGGGAGCAGGGGCTGCCCAGTGGCTCTGCTGCTGCATATCCAGTGTAAGGCCAAGGAATGGAGAGTCCAGACTGAATTCTTCTACCAGTTTCCTTCCAAGTGAACCCAAAGCAGCCTCTGGGAGTGGGGTTGCTGGGTGGGTGTGAGAAACGACAGGAGCCTGGAGTCACTGTGTGTGTTCCCAGGCTCAGCAGGGTGGTCCCTTCACCTTCCTAAGGACTCTCTCAAGTAGGCCAGGCATGAAACCCAGCCTGAAGCCCAGCTGGATCTGCCACGGGTATGTGAATGAGACCCTGCTGAGCCCAAAGCCCTGGCTTTGCTGTTGTTGGTCACTCAGACCACCAGAATGGGGTTGCTGGGGTCAGCCCTCACCCAGAACGGGGCTCCACGGGCTGTTCCCAGGTGGTTCCTCCATCCCATAGCTCACATCCACCCTTCAGGGAAAGTTCAGAGCTTCCATGAGCGTGGGCCTGCCCTAGTACCTCACTGTTCATCTGCCTGCTTGGATTTGGGTGGATTTAGCCCTGCAAATGAGGGGCAGCCACCTGGACTGTCCCAGAACTCCCACACTGTGTAAAATGCCACGGAGTGTCCCTTCTGTCAGTGCAGAGGGGCATTCCCTGACCACACTGCGGGGCCAAAGCACAGCACCAGGGCAGGGGAAGCACAAACATCTCCCTGACATCACGCTGGGACTGTCAGTGGCTCCACAGGCACTGGAGGAGGTGGGAGGTGTGGGAGCAATGCCAGCCCAGCAGGGAGCTCACAGCAGCCTCTCTGATATCAGAGCTCAGAAGCCTCGGTAAAATGGACAGGGGAACAGAAAACAGGAGGAAGATGCCTCAATTACACCAAGAAAAACCCGGCATGAGGTGAGGGAGCTTCATCTGGAGCTGAGGCAAAACAAGCAGCTGAAGGGGAGGAGCTGATGAGCAGCACAAAGGGATGGATCCTGGCACGGAAGGGTGAGGAGAGCAGTGGGTTAAACAGGCCTGGGAGAGGATGGGAGGATGTGCTGTGGGATGTTAGATCTGAGAGTTCCCTGCTGGGGCTCTCTCCAGAGAGACCTCGCTCCCAGGAAAGGAGCTGTGTGAGACACTGAGGGCTCAGAGCACTCGCAGGTCCTGCTGCTCACCCAGCAGCTGAAACTGCTGGGTAAAACCCTGCTCAGGTGAGGAACCTGCATTCTGCAGGCACAGGGAGCTCAGAGGCTTCTTTTGTGACTGACTTTGTCCTGGTGAACACCCTCGGGCACATGGTGTGACTTTTGGGGATGTCCTGTGCAGGGTTAAAAGTTGGGTTCGAGGCTCCTTGTGGGTCCCTTCCAACTCAGCGTATTCTGTGACTCTGTGAAAGTTTGCAGGGATTAATTCTTTGCTGGGCAATGCAGGCACAGAATCTGGGAACAGTTTGGGTTGGAAGGGACCTTTAAATGCCAACTAGTCCGGCCCCCTGTCATGGGCAGGGACATCTTCAAGTAGATCAGGGACCAGGGAGAGGACCAAGAGAACGTCTGGAGCTGTGTCAGAGGGGGTTTAGGTTCAATATGAGGAAAAGGCTCTTCCCCCAGAGGGTGGTGGGCACTGAGCAGGCTCCCCAGGGCAGTGGGCACAGCCCCAAGGCTGCCAGAGCTGCAGGAGGGTTTGGATGTTCCTCTGGGTTAGGGTTAGGGTGGGATTGTTGGGGTGTCTTTGCAGGGCCAGGGGCTGGACTGATGATCCTTGGAGGTCCCTTCCCACTCAGGATATTCCTAGATTCTATGATTTTGTGACGTAGGGCTGTTCCCTTTCAAATATTTTCATGCCAATATAAACAGAGCCCTCCAGCTCCTGGTGCTGAGCAGGTCCCTCCTGCCAGGCTGCAGAGCAGGACAGGCCAGTGACACCGACCTGTCCCTGAGAAACCTGGGCTTGCAGCACTTCCCCTCGGCTTTGACAGAGATCTGTCCCACGCTGGGACTGGCCACAGCTGACAGAGCCACCCCAAGGATCACAGGGCAGGGAAAGGTGGGAGACGGTGGGTCTGCGAGGTGAGGGACCGAGGGAGGGACTGGGACTGTGACACCTGACAGCTCTGGGTCGGGCTCTGGCCACAGCACAGGGCACGAGGGCAACGAGCCCCATCACACTGAGCCTGGGAAGCTTTCCAAAACCTTGTCTGCACCAGGCAACAGTGTGCAGGTTTGCATAAATATCTCTGAAATTCATCAAACAGCTCAAATGAAATACACTAAGGAAGGAGCTACCTCTGCATTTCAATCCACATGCAGTTGCTCCTCTGTCTTTGAAACCCAGCGATGCCCGCCCCTCCATCAGCCCGGGAGCAAGGTACATTCCAGATGGTTCCCCCATCCTAAAGAACTGCACTGCACAGCCGATTAAATTCTGCTTGTTGTAATTAAGCCCGACACAATTAGCTGTCAAGCAGGGCACTCATCTGTTTTATGTTGCAATCTCTTCAACAGGCGAGGCTGCTAGACAAGATTGTCACTTTTCGAAAAGATTTTCATTAGTTACCCTGGGCTCTGTGTCAGACTCTGAGATATAAAAATGTGCTCCGTAGCCAAGTCAGGGAAATTCTCATTTAATGTTCCACACAGTATTATGAAAGTAATGTACTCTGAAAATGAATGCATTTTGGAACATTTTGGAAGAAATGCAATTTGTCTGCTAAGTAATAACTGCATGTTCATGAATTTACTGATTTTTTTTTAATATGCCTTTCGTAAAGTTGGGAAGACTTTTTCTCACCTAAAATGAGAGGAAGAGGAACTGTTGATTTTAATGTTACTCCTCCCTCCCTCCTTCCCTCCCTCTTTCTTTCACTCCTTTTTTTCCCATCACTTTTGTGCACCCTCAGTATAAGGACCAGGCACTGTGTGAAGGATGTGGAAACTTGGCAGGGAAGGGAAATGCAGCTCAAAAATGAAAATTACTTGAAGTTATTGTGGTTGTTGAGGAACAAGAAAGCTCCATCTTTCCATGACTTCAAGAACAAGAGCAAGAAATCCCCTGTTGCTCTTCACAGTCCCAAAACCAACACTTGCAAGGAGAGATGCAATTACAGTTTTCCCTGTTTTGGTGGGATGGTGAATTTGCTGTGGCCGAGGGTAAGTGGAGGACAAACACACAGAGGTAGAGGTGCTTCTCTCCCCCTCAATTCAGATTTGCAATCAGAGAAAATAAGGAAATATTTCAGGCTCGTGGAGTTTTCTTGCTGTGTTCCAGGACAAACTCTCTAGCTTTCTCCAGCCAGTGCATTGCCTCCCTCTGCTCCAGTCTGGGTAGAGTTGTGCCTTCAGCTCCAGTTCAGAGCTGAACTGGACTCTGAGTTCAGATCCAAAGGCCTAAACTGGGGATCTTGCACAGCCAATGGGAATTCCCATTGCACAGGACAATGGGAAGCAGATCTGAACAGGCACTGAAGTGCTGGCTGAGCTTCCATCAGAAGAGAAATGTCTGACTCAGCTGGGTTCCACTGGGCAGCAATTTGGCAGAGGGGAAAAAGAAAACACAGATTAATGGCAACAAGCTGGAAAATAAGAGGAAAATGGATGGGGCATTACAATGGTAATGGGGACAGGAGTCACAACTGGCTTGAGTGAGCTCAGTAAACTTCTGCATTTGCTGAAGATGTGATTTTGATAGTTGCAGGATGAGGTGGAACAGACCCGGCTGAGCAGGGCTGAGGTGGCGAGTGGTGTCACTGCATCCCTGCAAGCTGTGGTGGAAAGGACTCTCCTCTGATCTGTGACTGCCCCCACACTCCTGCACTCAGGGCCCTGGGTGCCCTTAAACAGGAAAAAGCAGAGTGGCATATTTTACTGTCTTGCTATGTCTGTAAAAATTAGGGTTGTCAGTTTATACGTTGAGATGAAATATAGTTCTCAGCCCATAAGAAGTTATGTGCTGAAGTTTGAACCCTGCTGTGCCGAGCATTACCCGGCTTTGTTTGCTGCCTGTTACTGGCCATTAACTCCCCGGGCAGAGCCTCTGATGCAGAATTCAAGTGGCTTTAATCAGACTGCGTTTACCCTCCTCGGGCAGGAATAAACTTCATTCAAATTAACACCACTTTATCTCCAAATAGGAGCACCTCCACATGAGGTTCAGTGTGCATTTGAAGGACTTGTCTTTCATGGCACCCCTTTTCCTCACTCGGATTTCCTTTCCAGAGAGGTTTTTCCTTGGAAAAAACTCCCATTTTCCCAGGAGCGGTTTTGGAAGTTGTCTCATTCCTGCCCTTGGTGTCTGCACAGGGCCAGGAGCTCAGGGCTGGAGTGGAGCCCAGTCCATTAAGGATTCAGCCACAGAAGGAAGGGCAGGAAAAGCTCCACAGGAGCAAATAACAGCAGAGGGGTGAGCAGGAAAAGTGTCTCTTAATTGAGCTGG
Source organism: Anabacerthia variegaticeps (assembly GCA_035583185.1). NCBI lineage: Eukaryota > Metazoa > Chordata > Aves > Passeriformes > Furnariidae > Anabacerthia > Anabacerthia variegaticeps. Next base: position 175,129 of record JAWWEW010000079.1, on the reverse strand, counting down.
GGGAGAAGAGGGAGGAGTGATGATTACAAGGCTTGTGGATCTTTGTTTACGAGAGCTGCCTTCCTGAGATGCCTCTCCGTGGCCCAGGAGCATCCCAGGTAGCCCCGAAGCAGAGCCCTCTTGGCAGGGCACGTGGGGTGCAAGGCTGGGCACCAGCTGCCTCAGAGCTGCTTCCAAATGCTCCAGCACTTCTGGTCCAAAGAGCAGAACACCAGGGGCTTTTCCTCTCCAGCTCATTCCCCTGCTCCACTCAGGGCCAGAATCGCTGTGCACCAAGCAGGGTTTGCTCTCCTGTCCCAAATCCTGCTCAGAAACATGGTCCTACACACTGTGGTGTGCAGGGGAGGGGCAGAATGATGCAGAATCACAGCTCACTTGCCACAATGACAACCTGCATCAAACGACTCTACCTGAGACAGGAGAGGCGTGGGGTGTCTGTGCCTACAGCTCAGCTGCACCTGCACGGGGCTGTCTGACCAGGGCTCTGCACCCTCCTCTGCTGCTCCAGCCCAGCTGCTGGGCTCTGGCATCCCCGGGAGATGGTTTGTGTCTCTTTTCATGCTGGGATGGAATGCCCTGGCAGAACGAGACGTGTGAGGAGCCACAGATGTCGGGCTGCTCTGCTCTGGCTCCTCTGGCCGTGCCCGGCACCACCAGGGATGAGCCTGGCACATCCTGCCCTCCACACCCTCCACACATGGCTTGTGCCATGGGCTGCTCGCCCCAGGAGCAGCCGGAGCCCCCCCAGCCCCTGGGGTGACACTGGCACCCAAAGGGATGCTGGCCTGGCTGCCACAGGGGGCCAGCACGAAGGGGATGGGCTGGGGGGACTCTTGGCTTGCTGCGAGTGCTGATTTATCACAAACAGCTTTGGCCCGAGCTGCTGTGACAGAGTAAAAACCAAACCCCCCAATCCCTTCCAGCTCCAGCCTTGAGCTGGGTCTGCTGCTGGCTGGGGCTTTGTCAGCACCAGGTGCAAGGGCTGCTCGGGGTGCAGAAACCCAGCTCTGATTCTCTGTCTCTTTAACTCTTTCCTGCCTCTATTCATATTTGTCAGCAGGACTCTCTCCCTTCCCAGGTAATCAACCCGAGAAGGATTTTTCCTATTTTGTGTTTTAATGATGGGAGATGAGTCAGGAAGAGATCTCTGAAAGAAAAAGGCCTCCAGGTACTTCAGTAAAGCTCCAGGTGCCCCCTTCTCCCCACACTGATGCTGTTTGTGGCAGGCTGGGATACAAAGGCAGCTCCGTTTGGGTTCTTGTTTGGCTTTGTTTTGGGACAGCACATAAGCAAAGCCTCAGCGTTTGCCACTGAGAGCTCAAGCCTGCGCTTAAGGAGACTCACAGCCCTTTTGCTGCTTCCTCAGCATCTCTGGTGAGGGCCAGAGAGCCCTGCCTGGGCACATCAGGCCATGGAGCAGCACACACTGCACCCCTCAGCACTGGCCACGACCTCGACACACCCTGAGCCATCTCAAGGTGTCACTGAACCCCCCATTGGAGAAGGTTTGACCTCAGTGACCTCCTGCAACACCACAGACCCCAAGTGCCACCCCCACCCTCCAAAAACAACCAGCTTTTGGTTGTCTTTCAGGTGAGCAAATTCAAATACGTAATTCTGCCCGACAGTTTCAATTATTATTTTTTTAACGGTGCTACAAGAGAGGAAAAAAAAGATTTATCACAAAAGATTCTTTTGGGAAAGGGAGGGGGAAGGATGGGGAAAGTCTGAAATGTTTTATTTATGGGAAAACTGCAAATTACCTTAATAAATTCCTTTACTAAACTGTGTCAGCTACTGAAACATTGTTCTTTGTGGGTGAATAACTTTTAATTTGAGTGTTCTAGTATTCAGCAGAGTGAGGTAATGGATTAGCAATTGCCTGTATTGTAAATGTCATCTTGGCATAATTAGGGTGATTATTGTTAACCAGTGGAGTTTAGTATTTATCTGTCACTGGGTGAGGGAATATAACAAAGCCCCCAATTAGTTATAAATGGAGGTGGGTGGTGGGAATGGACCAGCCTCGGCTACTCTATTTTTGTTTGAAATTTACTTCAGTGTTTATTTGGTTTTAACATCGGCAGTAAGGTGATCCCCCCGCAGGAGGGAGGGGGAATGACGTGCACACGTAGCAGGGCAGGAATTACTGAGGAGAGGGCGGCACAAGTGGGAGCAGCACTTCAATTTCCTGACCAACACAGGGGCTGCTGGACACCAGCACGCCCAGGCTCAGTGACAGCACCGAGTTCTAAGGCTGAATTCCCATTTGGGCTCCTCTGCCCAGTCACTTATCACAACTTCTGGTGTCTGACGGTCAAACAGATACTTCAGGAGGAAGCGGTCTGAGCTCAGCTCTGCGAGGGAAGGGATGCACAACCTCATTAGAGCAGCTGAGGAGTGGTGTCTCCCTTGGAAACCTCATCTCCTTTCCCCCCAGGACTTCAGCAGCTGGCTCAAGGCTCCAGGGTTAATGTCCTTTGCGAATACTTATCCAGCCTAATAGAACTGGGGATATTGCTATCACTCACAGATATTTCAAATCCTTCCTCTTAATCCTGACAAGCTCTTGCCCTTAATAACTTCTGTGGGACTTTTGCCAGAGCAAAGACTGTCAAGTCAGATTCTCAAATTAAATGAAAAGAAAAGCAGGAAGGGAAGTTCAAGGTGAGGGGTTTTTTTCCTCGGTGCTTTTTATGGATGTTGATAGCTGGAAACTGGGGTTTTTTTTTCCTTGTGATTATCTAAATGATGGATGAGTCAAACGTCCTGAGAAATGTTTCCACATCCAGACACAAATGACAGAGGATGAGCTGAGCAAAGCCATCAGGGGCTGAGAAAAGACAGAGAAAGAAGACTTAGAGGGCTGATAGGAAAATAAAAGACTCAGTGGGAAGAAAGAGGTTTCAGAGGAAAGCAGGGATTGAGTACTTTATGAAGCTTAGACATACATTTTTAATTAATGGTTATTTAAGTACATTGCAATAATCAGTTGGTTCAGGCTATCTCAGACAACAGGTTGCTTGTGGCCACAGTGTGTTTAAAATTCTTTGGAAACCTCTGCAGTGTTTGGTCTCCTGTGCCACAGATTATCTCCATTTTCTTTAAAAATGAGAGGACCATTTCTGTACTCTCTCAGTGGCATAAAACCTAGAAAACATGAAGCTGGGAGCCACAGAGCAAATAAAGACTGAGTTCTTGTTTGAAGACATTCTCTCATTGCTGGAGGCACTCCCACGCCAGGCAGGGGAGAGGTTTGATCGATGGTCACAGGCTCAGGGCAAGGGATGCTGGCAAGTGAGGAGCTCCTGTCAGAGTATGAGCCACAGGAGACAAGAGGCAGCAAGAGCAGGAGATCTGAGTGCTCTTAGGAAGAATTACCACTTTCCTACACCTTTTCTAAGTAGGCACAAAAGATATGGGATCCCTCTGGGTACCAGAAACAGGATGGATCTTTCTCTGCCCAGCTCAGCACCAGGAGAAGATTGGCAAGTGAATATTCCCTGGGAGCTCCTATCCCTCCAAACCCAACCTAACCCTGAACTATTTGTTTCCTCCCAGTGTGCAGAGACTCACCTGTTCACCCAAGGAAGGAACTGATGTCACCACATAAAAATCTGGGAGGATCTGTGAGCCTGTGGCCATGGCAGGGCACAAGTGCAGCAATAAACTGCCAACAAAAACAAGGTTTGAGCTGGTTTTGGAGTAGGTGTGACCTGGATTTACTCTCCAAAAGATTGCACAGGTACTGCTTCCATTGGAAACTATACGACCTGTAAATACTCAGTAAGCCTGACTTAGATCCCCATTATACCTGAAAAAAAGCCCATAAATCCAATATACCCTTTTTTTGCAAATGCAGCCAAAGTTCTGCTATTATTTATTTAGATGCATCTGGGAACTTACCAATTTGCAGCAATTTGCCAGCACAAATATTTTTCAAAGAAAATGGTTTCCCCCCTTCTCTGTAAATATTCTGCCTCCAGCCTTTGTGGGATAAAAAAAGATGTTTCAGCTAAAGTAGGAAAAACTAAAAATCTATAAGTGTTTTATAGAACTCGTCAAATACAATTTTAGTTTAGTTCTACAGAGAAGCAGGACTTTCTGTTCCCTTCAGTGTCTATAGGAAGGTCAATATTACTCCTATGAAACCCTCAGCAGCAGATTTTTTACTTGGGTATGTCCACTTTCCAGGAAAAATCAACAGATCCACTCAAAGAAATTCCTGAAGAGAATAGGAGATCAAAAGGGAATTTTTGAGAGGTTGAACTGAAGCAGAATCTAATTCCTTAAAGGCTTGATTCAGCCCCAGCTGAGATAGGAAATCCCTGCAATAGAAGCAGGCATTGACCTTCACTGAGAGACAAGCCAGGACCTGGAGGAGCCCCAGCTGCTTCCACAGGCCCAGACACGGCAGCTCCTCCTCACCCTGATCCCTTGGGATCATGTCAGTCCCTGGGAGAAAGCACAAAGTCATCAGCGTGAATGGAGCAGGAGCTTTGGCTCAGCAGCACCATTTAATGCCCAGTAATCTCTCCTCCCAATTTGCTCCAGTTTATCAGACATCCCTGGAAGGAAGAGGGATGGCAATGTCATGGAAACGTGCCAAGAAGCCGAGCTCTGAGCTCAGGGTTCCTCTGTCCAGGGGCTCTTCAGGGAGAGCAGAGCTGGCACCACATGGACACCTCCCTGTCCTCCTCCTGGCCCCGTGTCAGGAGCATGGGGACATCCCCCCGCTGCAGCCAAGAGGGACATTGTCACCAGGTCTGCTGGGGCCATCCTGTCCACAGCTCTCAGTGCCAACAATCCTCCTGTAACCACAGCAAAAGTCCAGTGTCAGCGGGAAGGGACAGATGAAAGGGGCTCCTCAGATCTGGAGGCACCAGAGGGAAGTGTGACTTTCCCCCCCAGCCCTCCAATTCAGCATTGCCCCTCGGCTCGGATAATTCCCTTTTAATGCTCTGCTTACAAATGACATTGTGAAGGAAGCACGTCACCGAGAACAGGGATTTCTGAGTCACATTCTCATTTCCCCCTCATGCCTCCTAGGCCTCTAATAAACTACAAGGAGACATTAAGAAAACACTAAGAACTCTTTATCTGCTGAGATTCGGGAATGGCACAGGGAGCAGGGAATAATAATGGAGTCTGTGTATTCGCAATACACCCCTGAGGCAGCGACCGGACAAGGGAGATGGGAAGGTCAAGGGCTCGGGACAGACTGGCCAGCCCAGGAGGCTGCAGGAGGATGGAGAGCTGGTGAGCAGTGTCTGAGGTTGGGTGAGCACAGTTCCCCAGTCTCTCTGGAGGATTCAATCCTGCCCTTGCCTCATGCCCTGGAAAACCCCTGGGGAGTTGGGCAGCTTTGAGGCATCTCCCACATCACTCCCCAACAGGCACCTGTGTCACTGGGGCCAGCTAAAATCAGGGCATGCAAAGGGGAGAGAAAAGGGGCCACATCCCACCCCTGCCTGCGACACCCCTGCAGCAGGCGACTGCAGGTAATGGAAAAATCAACGGGCAAATGTTCCCCCAGGGCAAAGAAATCAATGCAAAAATCAAGCAGAGGTTAAAAACACACACATAAAACTAATTACAGAAAGAGAGCTGAGCCTGGAGTGAATGAAAGCCCTTGCTGAAGGAAATGGCTCCACCAGGTAAATGGAGCAGTTGGCCTCAATGGCTTGGGTTATTTATTTTATTTTTTTCTCTTTCTTCATGTAGGTCAGATGTCTTCTCGAGGGGGTTTCTCTTAACCTCCCTCTTAGGATCTCAATTACACACTCAACACAGATTAACAACAACAACAGATAATAGACCAGTTAGAGCAAAAGAAACCTCAGAGGAAAACGTAGTGCACTTAGACCAGAACAAATAGGAAAGGGTTCAGGGGAAGGAAAATCAATGTGGCTGATATTTATTACACTCTTTATGGAGGGAGGTGGGACTCAACCAGAGCCCATTTAGAGTTCTGTTCCACTTGGATTTTGCCATTAACAAAAGTAATGAGTCCAGCCCTTCATTACAGTTTGGTGCCCAGCACATTTTAATTAGGGTTAGGAAAATAGGCAGGGAGAGGAAAAAAAGCGAGGAAAAGTATAGAGGAAGAAAAGAGGTGAGAAAAATCTCCAGTTAATTCATAATTTACTATCAGTTCTGCTCAGGCTTCAGTTGGATCTTCCAAAAGCAACATCCCCTTTCATTCAGATTGGGTAGTTTCTCTTCAAACAGCCTTTTGATGCCACACATGAAGAGAAAACAAACAACCATGAGCAGGGAGGGGAAAGGGAAATAAGGAAGGCAAACAATGCAATATGTATGGAATCTAACACAATCCAGCATTGCACATGGGGGAGCAAGGACTGTAATTCAACACGAGTGGGAACAGGGTGGAAAGAGAAAAGACAGAGGAAAAGCACGTTTTGAGTAATCAAATGCTCCTTGTTTCACCCCCTGGCAGCCACACAGGTGTGCACAGACACTCTCAGCCACTCAGGAGGGAACACACACTTCCAGGGCTGTCACCCACACACTTCCAGAGCTGTCACCATGCCCTCCATGAGGGGCTCATGTGCCCAAGGCTGTGCTGTGGGACACAGGGCCATGTGCTGTGCTGGCTGAGGGGAGGCATGTTCTCACTTACTCTGCCCTGCGCTGACTTGCATGTCAAAGTCAAATGTGGTTGTGTGCAGGTGGCTGCAGTCACCCACAAAATGTGCTCTCCCTGCCTGATCCATCCCATGACATGACTGACTGTGCTCGGACGTGGTGGAGATTGATAGTGCTGGGATCAGACTCCGGTCAAGGAATTTGAAATCTGATTTGAGGTGAGTCCTGCTTCAAGTATAGCTCAAAATCAAATTACTTCAGTTGTGGCAGAGAGGGGGAAGAGAAACAGAGTAGGTGAAATAATAGCTACTGTCTAGCTAAGATAAGCCAGGCAAGACAAAATATTAATTCTGATTCTGTTAGCACACCAAACAGAGAGAGACGTAATTCCATCCACCCCTCCACATCAGAGAACATTACTGTCACCAATGGTGCATAATTCAGGGGGCATAAATCATTAAAACCAGGGAGAAATGGTAACATTCTGCTATTTGATGTTATTGATAATAAGCTCCCTGGAAAAGGGAGATCCTCAGTTAGTGCCTCACATTTCTGTGCAGGTTGAGGTGTGGGGAAGCTTTGGAGCTCTCAAGATTCACAAGCCTCACTGAGAGGGGAGACCATTTCCAACCCACTGCACAAGCCCAGTGCCAGGCTGAATTTGGGCCATGACCTCAAGCCCATGGCCATGTCCACCCACCAAAGGGAGGGTGGGATGGCTTCAGACCTGGAGATGGAGCCCTGCCCTGCTGGGCTCTGCTGGCTCCCAGCTCTGCCAGCGCTTTGCTATGTCATCTTGAGCAATCCCCACGGCCAGAGACAGCCCCCTTCCTATCAGATGGCTCACACAGGTGTCCTCATTAACCTCATTAACTAATGAGCCAGGGCGATCACACACTCTGCTGATGAGCCTCTCTTGGAGGTTTGGAGCACCAGTGTTGTTCCTCCAGCCCTCAGCATTCCATCCAACACCATCAAAAGTCTCTTCCCAACACTTGGCCACACAGCAGGGGCAAAAGGAGATTGAACTCGTCTCATGGCTTGGAAAACAGAGGTGTTGCAGGTGAAACATGAGGAGTTGAAATCGGCATTGAGAGGAATCTGTTCCCTATTCTATGAAATCAGTGTTTTGGAAAGAGGGCACAGCCAGTTTGTGGAGCATTGTCATTTTCCCTGCTGCACCAATCACTTCGGGCTGCCCTGGAGAACTGGGGCCATAATCACCTCCAGAAACAAAACAAAAACAGGAAAGAAATGTCCTGCTTTAGGGAAGTAGGGGAACCTGAGGCTCAAGCTGTGTCTCTGCAGGAGCTGGAGAAAGCTGCAGCTTTCTGTGGCCACCTGGAGCTAAACTGCCACTTAAAGGAATTATCTTCTGCCTTTATCCCTATGAAAAACAACTATTTGTAGGGAGCAGACAGACAGATAGGGAAGCACAGTGGAAATTGCTTTGTAGGTCTGCTTCCTCTCCTTTCCCCATAGTCAAAGTGACAGAAAATAGAAACAAAATTCAGTCAGCAGGAAGGAGAAGAGGTGCTGGGCAGAACACGAGCCTCCAGAAGCTGGAATAGGAGAGGCCACTTCCAAATATCCCCCAAATATCCCCTGGTCTTGTGTTCCTTCCTCAAGCACCTGCAGCTCTCCCATGGCCTGGACCTACATCTCACCACACTCCCTGTGTTATCTCAGCTTTTGCTGCTTTTGGCATTATCGCAATTAATGATTTTAGGGAGTTCTCCCAGCATTTGATAGCTCAGTGCCTTCACTGAGATTCTGTCAGGAAGATTATTTCTTCTCCCCTTTAAAGAAAAAAAGCAGCTCTGTTCTCTTTCATAGACACCAGGAATAACTCCAGGCTGAAATGCAGCTCCACTGCACTGACAGGCCTGAAGACTGACAACCCTCTATTAAATTACAAAAGCATCACCTCCCCAGTGATGATGGAGCCTTGGCAGCAGGAGATTCCTCTCTTCCAGCATCTTTTTGCTGCACTAAAAGCTTCAGAGGGAGTTGCGGGAAGCCAGAACGGGGCAGGTCTGGCCTAATGTATTCAGATCTTAAACTAGCCTTGGCTTAAACTCTGAATTCTGCTTTTTTTTTCCTATGCTCTTACTTGTCATACAGTCCTCCCTTGTGACATTATGCCCAGACTCCTCCTGAACACTTCTCTGCATCCACACCTCTCTCCCACACTGCAGGACCTGGAAGGATCAGTGCTCAGGGCTCAACCAAGGCTCCAGTTTCTCATTCTTCCTTTTCTTCTTTTTTTCCCCAGTGTTTGTGTCTCATCAGGGTCTGGGTGGTTCTTCCTCAGAGTGTTACCTACATTACCTTATATTCCTCTCTCCTTCTCCCAAGCATGTCTGTACACACCAACCCATGTACAGTCTGTTGCATTCTCAGCATTTGGCCTTCAAGCACTTGCTCTTAGAAGCCCTAAAATCATCTAAAATCAGTCTCTCTCCCATAGCACCACATTCTCCAATTCACTATCAGCAAAGTCTTTATATTTAAAAAACTTCCTGTGACTTTTTTCACAACGGGATATTTTAATTCAAACCACCTGCGCCTCCCCTGGGAGGCAGAGCAGGCACTGGGAAAGGCTTCAAATTATCAGCATAAAAAGGGATTGATGGAAGGACAGCACTGGCACAGTAAGACTCGGTTTAGACATGGTAATTTTAGAAGAATCCCCTTTTTCTTCTTCTTCTTTTTTTTTTTTTTTTTTGAAATAACAGGTTTCCTGGAGTAACCACTCCCCTGGTCAAAAAGCTTCATTCCTACCTGGTTTCTTGCTTTCATTTTCTTGTCCTTGATCCTGAACTCAGTTGTATCAGCATCTCTTTACAGAAGTCAAAAGAGATAGGTCTGCTTATGTGAGCTTAAGATCTGGTCCAAGCCTCAGCCTATATCACAAACAACTTTCAAAGACATTCTTGGCAAATGAAGAAGGGAAATAAAAGTCTTTTTGTACTGTGAAATTTCCCAGGAATAAAACAAATGCACAGTCAAAACTATTCAAATGACATTTCAGGAGCTCAGTCACAGAATCCATTAATGCATTTCCTTTTAACAGATGGAGCTTGCAAATTTACTCTGGGCTTACACGATAACTTGTTCTATTGCCATCATGGGCAAACCTGATTTCTGCCATAAGACCCAGCTCTGTGTTCACAGAGCCTCCATGAGGAAACAGGGAAGATTCTGCCCAACATAATAGGGTTTAATTAGAAGAGTAACTTAAATAAGGATCTTATCAAAGTTGTATAAGCTCTTGAAGGCACGTGCCATGCATATGCAAGTAAGTCAGGCACATACCCACCAAAAATCACTCGATTTTTCAGAATATAAGATCAGAATCAAGCACAGGCTCTCACATCCACACTGGAATAAGGGAGTGCCATTTCATGGGGAAAGCTGTTCTGAAATCAGTGTGACTCAGTAAAGCTCTGCACACCACAGTCAGTCCACAGCATTTATAGCTAAAGCTTGTAGCTACAAGCTTGGGCCTGATTCCCCACTGCACGGTGTGAACAGTAAATTATGATTATTCCCACTTTTAAGGTCCTTGCCTGAAGAGTTTTATTCCTATGAAAGCAAATAACTGCCCCCCATCTTCTTGTATTGCTGGAGCAGAAAATGTCTCTGCGATTGTGATCCTCTCCTGACTCTGTTTGGTGGTCCCATTACACCCACCTCAGTACCAGCTTCATTCTCATGTGCACTCAGATCATTTACAGGCAGTGAGTAAAGAGCAGTGATGGTGCTGAGACTCTCCAAGGAGCTTGGAAAATTGACTTTAGCTGGTTCCCCAGGATTATGGGTACTCTGCAGTCCAGTGCACATGGCAGAGGAGAGTGAGGGGAGACTCCTCGGGGGCTGCAGCTCCTCCCGAGGGGAGGTGGAGGGGCAGGGGCTGAGCTCTGCTCTGGGACCAGGGACAGGACCCAGGGAAGGGCTGGGATGGATATTGGGAAAAGGTTCTTCCCCCAGAGGGTGGTGGGCACTGACCAGGCTCCCCAGGGCAGTGGGCACAGCCCCAAGGCTGCCAGAGCTCCAGGAGTGTTTGGACAATGGGACAGGGACAGGGTGGGATTGCTGGGGTGTCTGTGCAGGGTCAGGGGTTGCGCTGATGATCCTTGGGGTTTCCTTCCCATCAGGATATTCCAGGATTCTGTCATTCTGTAACCACAAATGATGCAGTCTTGCAGAGAGCTGGGATTGGGCTGGGACCCAGTTCCTTCTCAGTCCTGCTTTCTCTTTGCTTCCAAGCTCACACATATCAACTCCACCAGCACGGATGGAATAAGCCTGTGGTACACGGCAAGGAGAGTTAGAGAGCTGTGATAATGGGTTAGCTGGAGCTTTTGTTTGTGTATCAACACCACCACTGTCAGGTGCATCCTGGCTCCAGGCATTTATTCAAGGTGCTGCTGTAAAGAACAGAAACAGGAGAGTCAAGACATTGCTATCCTCACCACTGACCTGCAGGAATCACAGAACCACAGGATGGTTTGGGTTGGAGGGACCTTCAAGAGCATCCAGTTCCAACCCCTGCCACGGGCAGAGATGCCACACACTAGATCACATTGCTCGGGGTCCCATCCAACTTGGCCTTGAACACAGACCTAGGAATAAGCCTAAGCAAGTGTAATCCATAATAATCACAGGTCTTTCAAAGCCTCTCTTTCATTAGAAAGCTTTTAACAGACTTAAAAATCAGGAAAGTATTTATTAGATCTATTTACAGAGGAGAACACAAGGACTCTGAGACATAGTGCTGGTATAGTCAGATCCTGGTCGAGATCCACACGTGCTTTGTTGCTAATGATGCAGCAAAGTGTGATTGGGCATGTCCCAAACTGAACATCTGCACATTAAAGCAACAACAGGTAGGGGCCACTTGTGAAAATCTTGCCCAGTTGACTTCCTGAGGATCCCACAGAAAACCAGGGACAGAGAAATAGAAAAACAAGTTGTTGACTATGGAACTCCCCCATCTCTCCTCAGGAGACCAGTTTCAGGTCAGACATCAGGCTCTGGCCAGTTCCCTCTCTAGAAAGATGTACAGACAAACAGTTATCCAACTTTCAGAAAACTCTTTACCTTTGATACACTCCGCATAACTCTTATTACCATGTTTGCCTCAAGATTTTTATTTGAATAATGGCTTTGCCCCTCCCTGAATCCCACTGACTTAAGGCTTTGGCTTGTTTGTGTGCCGCCTTCTCCTCCTCCTCTTGTTTTAATTAAGATACATTTTACTAATTATCTGAAGAGAAACATGAGCACAGATTAAAACCTGAATTCACTAAGAGGCTGGGGTATATGAGATTCAAGGGAAGGGCTGCCATGGCTTGTGTTCTTGTTCAGATATTGTGTTTTTCCAGTGACTCACCCAGGGAGTGAAATGTGTTGCTCAGGCATTAATTAACCCTCTCACTTTCCCATGAATAATGCCCACGTTTCCCTGCACAGCAACTTGCCTGTGGAAAAAGAGGATGACACAATTCCGTGTTAGATCCATCAGGGAGGGTTTTGGCTTTGTCCTGACCATCTGACTGAAGACAGCAAGACTGGAAGTATGACAGCATTTTGCTGATCTCTGAAGGGTCTCCTGTGGACCCCAGGAAAGAGCTGGCCCTGACCACTGCTGGTGGGAAGGCAGTGAATTTGCCTTTGGGATTTCCCTGCTTTAGGGAAATCAGAATGGTGGTTGTCAAGGTCTGCCCTCCCATGAGCTCAGTCCTGCTGCTTGTGTGAACACAGAGGAGCAGGAGCAAGTTTAAGTGACTCCAAAGCCAAGCTAAGTTCTTCATATTCATCATTTAGATTCTGCAAATGCCAGTGAGAGCAGGGCTCCTTTGTTGATGCAGGAGTTTATTTGTTTGAAAAGGCTAATCAGCCATTGGGATGCAGAAGCAACTGCTTAAAAGTAAAGGAAAAGGAAGAAATTGTTCAAAGCTATTCAGATGAGGTGGCTTGGTTTGCGTTTTGATGTCAGTGTGCAGCCAACTGCAAATGCTGAACCACAGTCTGGTGTAAATCCAGATTAATTCCATTAGAACCAACAGACTTGCTTCCAATTTATTCTGATGTAACAGAGAACATGATATTTCTATTCAGATTTACATTAGATTTGTTTCCTGTTTTCCATAACTCAGTCAGTTCCACTGTGTGCAAAACCAGCCTGGGCCAGATCTTGATCTTATTTGCATTGGATGAAAACAGTTGTTTCAAATGGAGCCAGGCTGGGGTTATAATTGCATAAATAAGAGCAGAATCTGCTCCATTCCAAGAGAGAGTTTCTCAGGGTGTTGTACCAGAACATCTCTGCTCTGGTGATCAGGTGTTTTGCCATTGATTTCAATGGAGAAGCCTGGTCTGGAGGCCAGAGCTTGAGCTGCTTTGCACACCCAAGGTCCAGGAGCTCCTCTGTCCTTCAGAAGATGAGCCAACACCTCCACCACTGCATCATCTGACACAGAAACACCATTAGGCCTAGGAAGGAGTCAAGACAGAAAGAGCTCAGCCTTTCCTGGCAGAAATCTTCCTCCAAAGATAGATGGGCCCTGATATATTTCACTTGTCACACACATTGTTTATAACCCAAGGGCTCCATGTTGCCTTTTGCTTCCTACAGAGTTTCCCCCCTTGAGGCCCTTCTGACTCCCCTGGTTCCATTGTAATTGGAAATTTAGGAGCAATGCAGTGATTCCCTGGCAGATAAGGCTGCCAGCAATAGATTGGGTTATTAGTAATAACCAATAAAATGGTTATTCCCAGCAAGATGAGCAATCAAGCGGATTTACTCCTCCCCATTGAAGCTGCTTATTTCACTGCTAGCAGGAAAATAAGGCCATTTAGAGTCATTTATGGTACTTGTAAAGGCTTTTTTGAGTAGATATACAAGCTATGTTGCCACAGCTTCTAGGAAGACTTTGAACTCAGCTTATCCATCTGGCTTCACCACCTCTCACTCTTCTTCTTTGCTGTCCTCTGGAAGCCACCATTTCCATGGGATATGGACAGGCATTGTTCTCACGAGCTCAGCTAAACACTGGCCTCCTGAATGCCAGTTATGGGACTTTATGAGCACAGATATTCCACCTCAGCTCTCAAAGATGAGCTTTGCTGTGAAAGCATGCAGCTCAATTCCTGGTTACCCATGGCCTGGGGAAATGCAAAGCTGATCTGCAGTAAAAGCAGCTATATCAACAAAATATCACCTTAGGTTGCCATTTGAAATGAAGACATAAATACTTTTTCCATTTCTTTAAGGGATCCTGTGTGTTTAATTCCACAGTAACTGTAGATTCCTTTACAAATTTAAATATTTCTCTTCATTGACAATGTTTAGCACCAAACACGGGAAAACAACAACAGGAGCAACCATAACAACACCAATGACAACACCACACACACAAGGCCATCAGGACTGGGAGCACATTATGTGGAAGATTGAAATTACAGCCTCCCTCTGCTTCTCTCACCACTTCATCTCGGCCCTGTGCAGAGAGACTGGCAATTACCCCACAAGTCTGGCCTGCAGTGCATAAAACAGAGCCTTGAAAAAACAAGGCAATCATCAAATTTCCAGTGTAGGCAGAATCTGTCTGTTAGATTTGCACACACACACATATCAGGGCTGTCAGTGCCTAAAGGCAGCCTCTCCTCCAGCTCATGCCTCTCAAACACAAAGGCACGCCGGGTTCTGCTCTGCCTGATCCTTCCCAGCGAGCAGGACCTGAGCAGGACCCATCACACAGCAACAAAGGCTGACAGAACTACTGATTTGGGGTTTTGTTCCCCAGGGGTTTTATTCCACCACTACAACTGGATCCTAATTGTCCATTTTAGCGGGCAAAGAGAAGTCTGATACAGACTGTAATACCTGAGGGAAAGCAGCAGTGTCACAAAGAAGGTGCTACTGAGCAAAGGCTGCTGCCTCCCAGGGCTCTGACCCTGCCTGATCAACAGGGCGGCTCTGCCTGCAATTAACAGGAGCCCAAAAGCAGCAGGACAGAAGCAGGGATTCTGCTCAAGCAGAAGTGCAGGAAACCCTGAGCCTGCGCCTCAGGGTCTGAGGCAGTGGAGTCCTGACACCACCACGGAGATGCTGCCACTGTCCCCGGGGAAGGGACACCTGGGAAGTGGCACTCAGGGCCCACATGGCACCATGGCCTGGCCTGGGGGCCCTGGGAGGGAGAAGAGAGCCCCTGGAAGGCCCCTCTGAGCCCGGGATGTACCGGGAGCCCCGGGAGGTGCCAAGGCTCGGATGGCCCCAGCAGGTCTGAGGCAGCCCAGCAGAGCTGCCGTGGGCACAGAGCCCCAGAAAGCCTGGGTGGCCCTGGAAAACAAGGCACGTGGCTGCAGAGCTGGAAGAGGAGCAGTGCCAGGAGGGAATGCCACACAGCCAGCCTGGCTAAGAGAGGCTGATGTGGCACCGCTGCCCTGTGCCGATGGACCCTGCAAGGAAAGGGGGTGCAGCTGCCATGGGCTGGAGAGTGGGCAAGTGCTTGTGAGGGAGGTAAATCCGTAAGGAAGCAGCCCCAAAGGAGATGTGGCACAGCCTTATGGAGACTCCAGGAGTTCAGCCTGCGTGGAATTCTCCCGGATATGGAAAACCCTTCGTATTCCCACTAGTGCAGGCTCATTGATTAGAAGGCAGGGCAGGAAATTAAATGAGGCAGGTGAATTAAAGCCAGAACTCACAGACTGCATCTGTTCCACCATTCCCTCTGGACACAACACTGATGTAACTTTAAAAAGTAAATTTAGTGCTGAGGAAAAATGCCAGGTAAACTGAAATATTTGATGCATCCGTGTCTCAGGTACAGGAGCAGCACAGAAGAGCCACTGAAACACGCCCAGCCTGAGCTGCCTTGCTGGAGCAGAGAAGATGGTGGAGATGACCTGCCTGGGCCTGTCTTCTGCTCCTGAGCTGCCTGGGAAGACCTGGCTGCAGGGTGGAGGTGAACAGCAGCAAAGAGCAGTGCTTTGGGTAATCCTGCCCATGATGCCCTAACAACAGCAGGATCCCAAAGGTAAACAGTCCTGACAAGTAGAAATCCCACCCATGGAGCAGCATTGTGTAGTTGTAAACTTCTCCATCTTGCAATAAGCTCAGGCTGTCACACAGACTCCTCACACATCTTCCAGTGCTGGTCCATAGTCTTGTCCTGTATTCACAGAGAACAAGGGAAACATCCACTTCAGAGCAGCTCTTACTATCAGCAATTTTTTGGGTATCAGGAAAAGGTTCTTCCCCTAGAGGGCAGTGGGCACAGCCCCAAGGCTGCCAGAGCTCCAGGAGGGTTTGGATGATCCTCTCAGGGACGGGGGATTGTTGGGGAGTCTGTGCAGGGCCAGGGGTTGCACTGATGTTCCTTGGGGGTCCCTTCCAAGTTGGGAAATTCCAGGCTTCTCTCATCACTAGAGAGTTGCACAGTTCTATTTGCAAAGCATTAAACAAATCCCTTGAAGGAAACAATATAATGAAGAGGCAAATAAAGAAAGAAAACAGCCAGCTCTTGTTGCTCAGAGCATAGCCCCTGCTCTTGGGTATTGCTGGATTATGGCATAGAGGGAAAAAAACAGAAATAGCTCATTTAGATCCAGTTAGTTTTACCTCTTTTTATGCTGGTCCTGTGGCTCTTTCCAGGTGGTTTGCCTTTTTTAACTTCTTTTTCCCATGTGGTAAGATCCATCATTTGAAGGACAGCAACCAAACCAGCTCTTCCTGCTCTGAAGAAAGGCAGCAACTGTGCTTAGAATAAGAGATTGTGAGGCAGATTTGAAGTGTCAATCAAAGCCTATCACTGAAAAAAACATTAGTCCAGGCAGCTCCTCACACCACCACAGTTAATTTAGTCTTTCCAGATATCCCCCTGAGCTGCAAAAAGCCTTCCAGGGCTGACCAGAGCTGCCAGCTACAGGCAGGAAGTGTTAGAGTAGATACTGGACCTAATTCAGCTCAGGTCAGTTTGCCTTTTGCAGAGCAAAAGACTGTGATTATCAAGTCCAGGGAAGTAAATCCTGGTCTCCCAGGCTTTGTGAGGCAAACTGTACCTTTTACTAGAAGAGGGGCATAGATTTAGGACTCTATTGCTGAGCATGTCCCATCTCCAGTGGCACACATCCACTTTAATATTATTATTATCATTTTAATTATTATTTATGACTGCACCTAGGGCTGTGCGAGGCACTTTCCAAGCACTCAGGAAAGTACTGGCTCTGCTCCAAGAAATTCATTATTCCAGGATAGACAGACACGCAGAGGCACCGCATGGTCAAGTGGCAGAACTGCTGACCCAACAGCACCAGCTCTTCCCTGGTCGCCTGGATTGCTGGTTGACCTTGGAAAAGTCACATTCCTTCTTCCCATGTTAGTCCCATCCCACTCTTAGTCCATCCCAGTTGCTTGGACTGAAAGATCTTCAGCCATGACTAAGACAAAGTTCATGTGTTTGTCTTAGAACCTCTTACTGTGCAAAGTCCAAGTATGTACTTGGAGATATATTTTGGTTCCTTGGAAAAAGGAAAAATTCTGTTTTCCATGGCATTTCTTCAAACCCTTACTTTGGAAAAAAAGAATCAAATGTTTCCTCATGGCCAAAAAAAGTCAGTTGCAAAACAGAAAAGGCAGGCTTGGGTGGTTTGGCAAGACAGTTGCCAGCCATTGGAATTTTCTAGGGAAAGTACTGGAGAGGTTAGTGAAACACCCATTTTTTTCTTGAAAATAAGTTTGAACCTAAAAACCAAGTTGTTCTGTGAGCAGGGAACTGGTGAAACCTGTTCTCCTCCTGATCTGTGTATTACAAGGGCTTTTTATTTCTTCCTTTCTTAGTGCTCCCAGCTCACTGCAATATCCCCAGGGCACTTCATCCCCTCCCAGCCTCCCCAGCAAAATCCCTGGCTCTTCCAGCAGCTTCTGGCTTTGCAGGGAAGGGGCAGCAAGCGAAGGGGCTGGTTTGAAGCCTGGCAGGAACTGATTGACCAGCCACATCTAAATGCCAGCTGGTCACCTGGCTGCTGCGTCCCAAAATAGATAAGGAGCAAGAGGTGTAATTACCTTTCCTTCAGCAGGATATTAACTTAAATGTTTCTCTTCTATCCAGCTGCTGTTCATGAAAATTGCAGGAATCTTGGGTCTGTGAGACCTCTCTCTTTCCATCAAATTGGGTTGAATCAGGTCAGCTGGTTCAGAAGTTATTGGAGCGGGGTGGGGAGGGGGTGCTGGAGCACAGATGGAAGAACACAAGGAGGCTCATTGTCTGACAAATTCTGGCTCAAAAATGAGGCAGTTTTGGTGTGACTATGGGAGTGACTTATGGTCTCACCATAAGAGAGACCAACCAGTCCCTGTCCTTCAAATATACAAAGGCTGCCAAGCTCCAGGACTGTCTACAGTGCACTGATCACTTATTTGCTGTACAGAGCCTTCAATCTAAAATTTGGGGCCTCGCTGTGTAGGAAGTGCTCCAGAGCCCAAACAGTCCCTAACCTGTCATGGACAGCTGGATGGACAAAGAATAGAAGAAAGGGAAAAATAAGTTATCTCACACTTTACATGTAGGAAAACAAAGGCTGAGATCATCAACTTACTGTGGAATCCTGAGAGGGAGGTGGAAGGAGGGCCAGATGCCCCATGTCCCCATCCAGGGCCCTAAGCAAAGTCCACCCCAGCTCCTCCTCGCTCCACTGCCCAGGCAGAAGTCCCCTCTCCTGGGCATTTCCCTGATTCCCTGCCCTCAGGAGCTGAGTCAGTGTTACCCAGCTCCTCCTGGCAGCTGGGAGCACATGGCACTCTGAGGAGGAAACGTTACTTGTTGTTTTGTTTGGGTTAATTATTCATGGGCACTGTGCTGAAAACACTCGGAGCTGCTTTCTGGGAGGGACTCACCAGCACCGGTGGCCGCGCTGCCTTTCCATGGCCAAGCTCTGCCATCTGCTTCCCTTCAGCCCTTGTCACGCTCCCCATCTCTCATGGCTTTGGCTCTGCTCTTTGGCATTACCTGAATAAGAAAGAGGCAAATACTTGGAGCACTGTAGGCACACAATCAAAAATAGCATTTGACCTGATGTGGGGAGAATATAAACCTCCTCCTCTGACTGGTTTGGTTCTTCAGTCACAGCATAAAACTGAGGATAAACCACTTGCAGGGTTTCAAACCTGTTTATCCTTCCACAGGAGATGCCTTCAGCCTCCTTCAGATAATCCACAACTGTCTGGATGTAAACCTTTTCCCCATAAGCAAGACTCTTCCTCTTTAGTGCATGCTGCTGGAAATCCATTTTTCGTCTTGGAACAAGGGCAGTCTGTAACTTTAGGAGCACTCTGAGAATGTTTACAGTAAGACAGAGCTTGAATTGCTCTCGACAGGCTCAGCCCCAGGCATTAGCACTAAATGGCTTTCTGGGGTTGTGGGTCCATCAACATTTTCTGACAGGGTGCAGGCCCTGCATAGAAGGCTTAAGCTCAGCAAAAGCAGAATTCCTTTCTGAGTTACTCTTCTGAAAACCCTTAGAAATCATCCAGGGCTCCCCCCTGGGGTCTCCAGAACGGAGCCTAAAGCTCTTCCAAGTTTCTAGGGGTACCTCTTCAGGGCTGGGATTTGGCCAGAGAGCTCGTTATCCTACCTTGGACTGCAACCAAAGTTCTGCTGGCCCAGAGCAGCTCTGGGGCAGCCTCCCCACCCAGCCGAGCCAGGGAGCGCAGGGCTGTCTTCTGAGTCCTGGGAATTGCTGTCTGCAATTATGCAGACAAGAAACTCAGCCTGTGCTGCAAATGTTTCATCAGGTCTTAGAGAAGTTCAGAGTTTATGGGGTGGGGTTTTTTTGTTGGGTTCTAGCAAAGGATCAGTCTAGTTAGGCTGATATTAGTTGTTGACTGTCTTTTCTGTAAAACAGAGAAGTCCAGGAAGCTGGGCCATATCACACCAGGAAGGAATCTAGTTTAGGATGTACTTTCCATTCATTAATTCTTTGCCTAGAGCCAAGACAGACCCCCGGGGGACATATTAGCTCAGTTTCATCTACTGCAATCCCATGCAAGTGCACAGGGGGGAATTCAGATCCTGTGGACCACATTCTCTGTCGATGCAACCCCCTGCTTTTGTTAAATGAGCTTCTTGGGCTGAACACTTAAGTAAATGAGTTAAATACAGGTGTCACTGTCTGGCCTGTGCACTGTGAGAGGTCAGCAGAGGTAACTGCACCGGCACTTTTGGAACTTAAAAATCACTTAACTGAGTCCACCAGCAGAAAGCTTGGCCCCTGAGTCACACACTTAAATACCTCCAGCCACAGAGATGAAGTCAGCCCCCCACCTGGCTGTTGCCTCAGTAACACATCTCTAGGAGGATATTTTTTAAGCCAGTATTATTTATCTGGTAGATGGAAGTGGGCCTGTTAAGGCCACACCAGGTCAGCATATGTCTAAGCATGTACTGAAGAACTTAATTAGTTCTTCCTGAGAAGAGAGACTCCCAGTGCTGTTTAAAGGATCATTATCCTACTGCAAGGTGCCTCAGAGCCTGCTGCTAAGCCCCAGCTTAACAGGGAAGGCTGCAGAAGTTGGATGCTGGTGAAGAATCCCCTCCATGCTGAGGAGCAATTGCTGAACAACCCCAGGAGCAGGAGGGTCAGTACGAGGAGGAGACATCACAAAACCACACTGAAACTCAGTGTAAAGAACTGAATTTAGGTCTGGGCTGTCCTGTTGCCTTTCAGGGTCAAATGGTGTAGATCCCATTATTTTGTTGGTTTCTAGAGATCCAACATCCCCTGCTGTGCTGTGACTGCTTCTCAGGCAATTCCAGTGAGAGTGAGCAGGGCTGACGGACAGTGGAGTGATGTAAGTGTGGAGTGAGCCCCTGCCGAGTGTCTGTCATTGATCCTCATGTCATCACGAAGTCAAATGTAGGCAGGAGTTTAACATCACCTAAGCTGGACCCTGTGCAAGTGGTTCAGTCACAGTTTTCCTTTATGAGGACAAAAAGCAGAGGCTGTAAACTGAATGCCAGAAAGTGAATATGACAGGCTCCCCGAGGATGGATGGGTTTGTTATTCTGGCATGAGGTAGAATATCCATCTTTGAGTGGATGGACCTTTGGAAAACTCAGATGAACTGCCTCTGAAGGATAAAAAGGGGCCCAGGTATGTCAAAGCTTGTATAAGGACAGGCACTCAGGGACACTGAGGCTGGATGGCAGGAGGGGGAGAATCCTGGACATGCTTGTTTAGACCTAGTAGTGGCTGATATATCACATGGGACCTTGGTCTGCTCCTGGAGCTTTCAGGAGCTGTTCCTAGACGAGTTGTTATGGTAACCGAGCTAATGCCCTGAAATAGATGCTTTCAGGTGGCTGCAGGCCAGAAAATCAACACCAACAGATTCCAGATAATAGACTTCTGCTAAACTCAATGCTGGCATCTACTTTATTTAACTTATTCACCAGTGACTTCCTGAACTCCATTCTCTGATCAAGCCATATATGACAAAAGCTGCTTGGCCTCAATGAACTTTGACTTCCAAAAGGCTGAGGGGACTCTGCTGTGGGTCTCTGAGTCTGTGCCAGTAACCTAAGTGTGCCTAGGACTTTCTCCTGCATTGAGAGGACAGCTGGCTCAGAATGGCCAAGGTTTCCATACTAAATTCCTACCCTCCAAGCCTGTGTGGCCACATCCAGACAGCCCCATAAGGAGCAGTCCCTGGCCCATGCTGGATCCTAAAATGCACCTGGACTGGACCAAAACTGCAGTGCAATACTCCAGTATTGTAACAGAGAGAAGTCCAGGCACTGCTCAATTTATTAGTACAGACCTTGTCTGGGTGACTGAGAAGGAAAGGAGTCATGGACTTAGGAGTGGATCCACCAGTTCAAGGCAATATCTCTCCATCTACCATCAAACATCAGAACACAGCCAACAAACAATGCACAAGGAGCAGCTAACTCCGTACCCCCCCACCCAGCACTGCTGCTGCCCATCCCAGGGAGGCCTCTTTGCTCAGTGCTGCACAGCACGCAGCCAGCAGAGCCCCTGGGTGGCCGTGGCACGCAGACCTCGCGCAGAGATGTGCCAGTCTCAGGAACTCCCGTGTCCCCACCAGACCAGCCGAGCAGCTCCCTGGCTCTGGGCGCTGCGCAGCGAGCCAAACGGGTTCTGCCGTGGCGTGGCCCGCAGTGCCAGGGCTGAGCACACTGCAGGCTCTCGGGACAGCCTGTGCATGCCCGGCTGGAGGCTCCGGCACGAGCACGGCGTGCCTGCTCTGCTCACGCCGACACTCGCTGCGGGGCTCCTCTTGGGCACCGATGGCTTGAACGCACAGGCTGGCCCAAGACCACTGAGCCGGGGTGTTTCTGTGCTTGGCCGTTCCCATCTTGAGCCTTGCTTTGCTTGTTTTACCCACTTGCAAACCACGTTCTTGTAATATGTCGCTCTCTGGGGCAGAAACTGTTTTTCAGAGTGTTCTTTGCTCAGCCTCCGCTGCAACAGCATTGCAATCTCAGTCAGCGCAGCAGGAATGTGATTAACAGGCCCTGCACAAGGGGGAATTGCATCCTCAGTGGGTGTGATATTCCCAGTTCTGGCCTGCCTGTGTTTTCCCAGGGCGAGGGGTCATGTTGACTGAACTCCAAAATGGCTTGCTTGAACTTTTAAACGCTAAGGTCCAAATAAATTCTCAGCATTAGCTGGTACACTGATCCCTTTCCTGCCAAGCTGCTGCCTTAAGTGAATTTTTATGACTAAGTTATAAACCCCAGAAAACATGAGCAAGAAGTGGAAATGCTGACTTGGCCTTTGCTAAATGCCAATTATCTACAAAGGCATTAAGGGGGGAGGGGAGGATGAAAAATAGGGTCATTTTCATGTTTTCTCTGGTTCAAAGCAAACTGTCCCGGGAGCCCGTTGTAGGAACACACAGCATGCAGAGTGACCATTAATATTTATGGGCATGACATTGAGCTGCAGACTTTGGCAATCACAGCAACTCCACTTTTGGAATTAATATCACTCTGCTTGGCTGACACCTCAGTATAAAAGAGTAAATAGGAGACACCAAGATTTTCAGGGAGAACTGAAGAAGTAGTTGCTGACCTTTGATGGAGAGGATCCATCTCTTCACTGGGTTGGTGAAACACTAAAGCCAACTTTTAAATCCTCAGGGCTGTTGGCCAAACACAGCACCATGTTCTCTCTCCTCTCCGCTCTTGTGGCTCCTGGACAGTCCCAGCACTGCACAGGCTACTCTCCTTGTAGTGCCTGTGGTTACTCACTCTTGCCCAGCTGATGCAGACCAGTGTTGGAGCTAGGACACTATTGGAGCAACATGGATTTATAATACCTAAAGACCTGCCTGAGTAATCTTAGGGCTCAAATGGGTCCTGTCACCTCAGTTGCGATGCAGAACCTGCCTTCTCCCACTCTGTATTTCCTAACTCCCAGTGGCAGTGAGAGAGAGCCCTCTAAAGAGATCCTCTGAAACCTCTGTGTGCTGAGGATCTGCCAAGTGCTGAGCCACAGCCCAGGACTGTCCCAAGCAGGGCGGTGACTGCCCAGTCATACATGAGCATGTCTCAGAAATATCAGAGGGAACTGTGCTACAACAGCTCTGTCACCACCATGAGCCTGTAGAGAAATGTGTCCCCAGTACCTGGGCATTTACCACTAATGCCACATAAAACCCTTTGGGAGTGGCTGAGGTTGTCACAACCCAACATGACCTAAAACTCGAGGAGAGACGTGACTTCAGAGAGAGACTGGCCACCCCCTGCAACATGCCCAGGAATAAGAGATTGGCCAAAGGTGCTTGATCAGGGGCCAGGAAGGTTTTCAGGAAATTCAAGGATAAAAGTATTAGAAATGCCACTCCCTTTTTCATGCACCCACAAAAATTGAGCTGGGACTTTGAGCAACAGGCTCTAAATTTTCAGAAATGACCAATGACTTCAGGTGGGCACCCTGAACTCAGCACAGCTGGGACAGGATCTTCTGGTGAGTTTTGTGTTGCTGCAGTTACACCCTGCTTTGGCAGCATGTGGGAAGGTGCACCAAAAGTTATGGAAATCAGGCATCTGCCAAATGAGCGTCAATATGAGAACTCCATCAACTGAGACCCTCCAAATCCTTTTTTTTACTCTCAAGAATTCAAGCTGTACAATTTAGGAAAATAAATACTGGAAACAACAACAAATAAAAGTGCTCCTGCCATTAAAAACAAGGTGAAAAGGAGGACCTGAGCCAAGTTAATCAGAGAGCTGAAATGAGATGTTGGAGAAAGGGGCTGTGGGTGACTTGGGGTTTGCAGTTAGCTGAGTGATGTGAAATCTCTTGTGTCTGGCTGAGCTCTGAAAGGAAATGCTTTATTAAATCTTCTTTGTGTGAGATTTCAAGCTGCCTCTGGACTGGAAAATAGGACCATTCCAGTATGTGGCATATAATCAGGAACTGAAGTCTTTAGCGCACATTTTTCTGCCGAGGAAACTCTGATCAGCATAGACACATAACTCAGAGGGATCAGGATTTAGAAAGATGAATTAGACACAACACACCCATGCACCTCTTTTACCTGGCATCCCCAAAATGCTTCACAGTATTAATCCTGCTGGCAGCAACAACCAGGCATTAGGAAAGACAGCACAGGTCAGCATAAATTCCCCACACTGCGTCGAAACTGTCCTGTGGGCCAGTGGGTCCCAGGTCCATTATCTCAGCTTTCATCCCCTCTGAAACATAATGCTTGCCATGACAGATCTCCTGTGCACTGGCTATCCTGGGAGTCTCCCTGTGCTTTCTGCTGCAATTTGGATACCTTTTGGGCAGCTGCAGCCTCTTGCCATCCCTGTCCAGCACCCCCCGTGCCTTGCTGTAATCTGGAGGCTCACAGCTCTTCCCTGTCTCAGCAGGACTGTGCCACCCCAAATTCCTGCAGAAAGTATTTACTCCAAAGAAGTGGAGAGAGATAGGCACAACAGGAAAGGATGAGGACAAGTGAGAGGTTCCCAGAGCGCTGCTCATGTCACACAGTCTCCCTTGCCCTTTTTCACATCTTGCCTCTCCCTCTGTGCTTGGCCACGTAACCAGGAAAACAAGACCTGATCAGAGACTGAACAGGCAGCATCAACCAGATTTCCTCCTCTTCTGACCCCCTTAGTTCATACCACAGAAAATCTGGATAGGAAGAGCCTGCAATCTCAATCCTGCTGGAAATGGCAGGGTTTGAGTTCCTGATCTGCTGACTGCAAACCCTGACAGGACAGTCTCCCACAGGGCTGAGACACACCAAGCCTTCCCCTTCTTGTGCACCACTCCCACAGCACAGGAGCTCCTTGCCTACCTTTTATTGCTGACAAGGAGGAGGACAGAGCCATTCTGGATATTGGCCTCTTTGAGAGTCTCGTGCTCCTCGAGCTGCCTGGAGTTGTAATAAAATGTCTTCTTCCAGGAAGTGACGCCCTCCCGCACCAAGAGAGCCCGTAGGTCCATCACCGTGTCCCTGGGCCTGACCGTCAGGGGCATCATCATGTCCTCGTCAGCCAGGTGCACCTTGATGTGGTACCTCTTCCAGCGGGAAAGGCTCCGGCGCAGCGTGTCCATCCTCTCCGGCTCTCCAGGGCCAGTGTGGCAGAGGAGCATCCAGCTGGGAGGTCGGCAAGGCAGGGATGTGGCTCTGAAGAGCCTGTCTGCCGTGAACAGCTTAAAATGTCCTGCCAAACCTGTTCCTCCCAGTTGCTGCACCGCATGCTTCACATTCCAGGGAAGAGCTCACCTGGCTCCATGAGCCTGCTGGCTGGGAAACATCTCCATGAATCATTTCCACACACCCCTAAATCCCATAATAATTACAACGTCTTCACAAAGTGCTCTTCATTCCAATGGCTCTCAGAGGACTTTATAGCTGGATCTCCACAGCCATTAGAAACGTGGGTGCCTGTGAGAAATGAATGGGTTTAGCAACCTCATGGCTCCTGCTCTAGAAAGTTGCCAGCGGGGGAGAAGACCAATTGGAAAAGCAGGCATTTAGGAACCTCACAGCTATTTAACATGGCCATCTTAATGAAGAAAAGTATGCTGCATAGTGAAAAATCAGGACCTCATTGCAGTCTACAGCTTCCCCATAAGGGGAGGCGGAGGGGCAGCTCCAGTCTCTTCTCTGTGGTGACCAGTGACAGGACTGGAGGGAATGGCCTGAAGCTGTCGACGAGGTTTAGGTTGGATATGAGGAAAAGGTTCTTCCCCTAGAGGGTGGTGGGCACTGACCAGGCTCCCCAGGGCAGTGGGTACGGCCCCAAGGCTGCCAGAGCTCCAGGAGGGTTTGGACAACGGGACAGGGACAGGGTGGGATTGTTGGGGTGTCTGTGCAGGGCCAGGGGTTGGACTGATGACCCTTGGGGGTCACTTCCAACTCAGCATATTCTTTGATTCTGTAAAATTCCTCATGGAGGAGAGCCAGAGCTCCCTGAAGAGACAGAACCTGGCTGTGTGAACACCCCTCACCAGTGCAAATTTCCCCAGGAGATCCTGTACAGTTACTGTACATGAACAGCCTGGGACCCTCCAGAAGGGGTAGCACTCGCTCCCTGCTCATCATACCCTCAGATATCTGATACTGACTCACACGTGCTCCTCAGTGGTGCAGCATCTTCATTTCCTCTTCCTTTCAGATACCTGCTAATTGCAGAGCTGATGGTATCCTGCTCAGCACGTGAGTGGGATCAGCATCATGGGGCTCCAGGCACACCAGGTAAACAGGGAACAGGAGCCTCGGAGCACCAAGAGGAACAATACTTTGGGAAATACAAGGACACCTCCCAAAGGAGGGAATTGATGCCAGCCACGGGAGATGGCTGTAATTGACTGATCCTGCAAGGCAGACTCCAGCACTCACAAGATGATACTTCAGAGCAAACACCATCGAGATAAGGAAGCCTTTTTTTCTCTTTTGCTCAAAAAGATCAAGTCACCCTCTTATCTTGTAGGTAACTTCCTGCAGCCCATATTACAGGTATTAATTCCCTCGTCCATTCTTCTCAACACAGACCAGTATTTTCAGACCAAAGTAGTGCAAGACAGTTGAGTTCAGAGTCTGCTCTTCACTAAAAAGGAGCTGCTCTTGCCCAGTAGATAACAATACAGTCTGATTTTCAGATATGGTAGAAGGCAGATCCCATTGAGAACAAGCGTCCACTCTCCCACAGAGGAACAAGGTTTCCAGCCTGTCTTCACACCTCCCTTTTCCATGCCCAACACATTATGTCTCTGCCAGGAACAGCAGCAAAACATCTCCAGTTACACCACAGGCAGTGGAGATTTTCTTGTGTATTTGAGAAGAACTGTAGCTTCTGCTCACAACTTTTTCTTCCCAGCTTGGGTCACTCCAAAGGTATGACTGTTTGGGTGGGGACTGGGATTTTGGGGCCCTCACTCTGTCCCTGAGTTGCTGCAAAGGCTTAAGATGAGTCATGTTATGCCTTCGTGTTTCTGTTTGCTCACCTCATGACACGTCTAACACGTGTCCATTAAGTGCCTTGTGGGAAACAGGAACTGCTTTTAGCACCGTCATGGTCTGGGAGCATTTAAAAATTCCTGGATCTACAAATATGTCAATAATACTCACATGGGTGTGACTCTTGGGGATGATCCTGTGCAGGGCTGAGAGTTGGACTTGATCCTTGTGGGTCCCTTCCAACTCAGCATATTCTGTAATTCTGTGAATCTTGAAGACAGGACAACACCACCCCTATCAGAGAAGGAGAAACCAAGATACTATGCTCTTATAACAAAAAAAACCCAAAGGTCAGGCTCTGGTCCCATATCCAGGTACCTCAGTGAGGGGTCTCATTTTCAGAGACCTACAGAAATGTCCCAAGCCCAGGCCCTGTTGATTCCTTCTCCATTGGGGTGACGTTCACCTGGGGAGCCAAATTTCATCCCTGGAGTGCAGCCAGAGACGCAGGGGTAAAGCAAGGGTCTGATCCAATTCCAAGTGCCATCCAAGGGCAGACTCTCATTGATGGCAGCCAGACCTGGATCAGGCCCCAGACCCACTGAGGTCTCATGGCTCTAGCCAACAGGATTTGCCTGATGAGTGCCAAGGGGAACATAAGGCATCCTCATCTGAGTAGAGCCCGTCTGGTGTCAGTGAGTCCATCAGCTCCATCCTTCCAGCATACGTGACAGCCTGACAGCTGCCAGAAGCCTCCCTCAGACACCTTTCAGACAGATCCTGTTTATTTTTAGGACAGCTCTTTCCCATCAAGGCTCAGATGAATATCATTACACAGAAAGGGGGGATGGTGGCAGGAAGAAAACACACAGATATTATTTTTATTTCTTTGCCTATGATGTGGCTGCAAACTTTCCTCACATACCCCCATCCAGCCACATTGGGACCCTTCATTTTATAACAAGGGATGATATCCCAGCCTAGGAAAGCAGGATAAGGAGAAGCACAGCAGTGAAGTCAGCTTATGAAATATTGAAGCAGTGAAACCCTCACTGGAACACGTGAATGTCTAATGCCAGTTTCAATTAATTTTGAATTTTTCATTAAACCATTATTAAAAGCAAGAGAACAGCAGAAATAAGGGAAATTGACTTGGGCAGTATATTAAGTACCTTAGTTTTGCTGGAGGATGTTTTATTATCTGTCCAAAGCAATTATTTCACCAGCTCCTGATGGTTTGTAGGCTAAACAGAAGTACAGAATAAAGTTCTAGATGGTCTTTCCTCAAAATTATTTAATTTCTGTCCTCTACCCTGCTCCTGGCAGCCTGTTTGGGTGATGCCCCTGGCACATCATCTATGGGGAAAAAGACATGGAATCAGAGTTCTGGGAATCTGTGATAATGTGTCACTCTGGCATTATTTACAAACCAAATAAAAACTTGTTGACTGAAAGCTTTTCCCCATACTGGGGGCAAACAAAAGACATGCAAACAGAGACGTTCATTAGGAAAGTCTGAAAAGCAATTTAAAACCCAGATGGGCTGTGATGTTTTTATGGGGGGAAGAAATAAAGCAACAGGATTTATAAAATATCTCCTGTTCTCAAAGGTTCCTTACTCATTGACTAGAGCAAAAGAGAAACACTTGCCTAAATTAGGTGCTTTATTAAGACATCTCAAGCTGGTTGAGATGATCCTGGGCCTTATAATATCTTCTTATAATACCAAAATAGAGATGCTCACTTTTTAGGAAAGTGAGTTTTTTGGTTGATCTTTTGACAGTGGCTGTTTGTTTATTTGCTGTGCTGCCCTCCTTGAAAAGGATGAAAGAGGAGAAATGGGATGCTGCTCAATAAGGAAATAAAGATTTCTATAGGGATATAAAGGTTTCTCTATTTCCTTGTAGGAATCAGAGAAACTGAAACATCTGGGGGGAAATTGACCCTGATTTCCCCTGGCAGAGCCTATACAGCTTTGAGGAAAGCACCCTAACAGTGCTGGTCTTTCTGGCAAGGCAGATCCTTTGCTGTTCCCTGAAGCTCTCTGACCCCAGGACTTGTGGTCAGCAACGATGAACAGTAAGGATTTTCCTCTGATGTTTCTGTGGGGTGAGTTTGTGCTTGGGAGCAAGGGATGAAGTGTGAGGTGACCACCCTTATTAGACTGATCATACTTACACCTGCAGCTCTACAACACCGGGTAGAAAAGAGGGGTAACAAAAAAGTTATGAATCCCCAGCCCAATATGCAGCTGCCACCTAACTCCTCAGTGCCACAGGTACCTCAGGTGATGGGGCAGCTTAAGGCTGAAATGTATTTCTGAAGTCCCAGAGAGCTCAACTAGCCCAACCACTGCATGTACACCAAATGAACAAATAGCTAATAAATGATTAATAAATGCTTTGAGAAATGGGTAATTAAATGCAACAGCTTTTTAAAGTCCAACAGATAAGCACAAAATATGTAAGCCCAAGTGATAACACTTTCTCCTGATATAACTTTACAGCAGCACAATGCTCCCATCTACAAGAGGGCTTAGAAACACTATTAACTTCTTGTGCACCAGGAATAAAGAGAGCCTTTCTCAGATGGAGGAGCACTTCTCCTGGGGATTAGGACAAAATCCTCATTGTTTAGATCATTTTAAATCCAGAAAAGCTGGAAGGTGCTTATGGTAGTGTATATGGTAGGTGTGAGTGACAAGGGAAGCTCCAATCTTGCCTGCCATGGGGGAAAATGTCCCCATCCTCCTGCCCTGTTCTAGACCACAGCCAGGAGGAGCTCTCCATCTGCTCCAGCAGTATAGAAAATTTTTTAAAAAGGATGGGGTTTGATCCTAGTTTAATTCTTTCTGGTGCAAATGAGCATTTCTGCCACTAATGCATCTGAAGTCACCAAGTCAGACAGATCCTGCTGCAAGTATCCAAATCAGACTCCAAAAGGTCCTAAAAGTGCCCTGGCTGGCTGGTAGACTGTGCTTGCCATGGGATTGAACTTCAAACAGGCTCCAGAAGAAAAAAGTATGTATATTCAGTTTTGAAGGATCAAACTTGCCTGGTTTTGGAACAAAAATGAACCTGGAAGTTTTCTGAGCAAAAGCTGGATGTGAGTTGGTGGCATTTTCTGGTGGAAAAGGCAATGTGAAGGGAAAAAAAAAAAACCTGTAACGCACATGTTAAATGAACCAGTCAAGTGCAGACAATGGAAAAGCTGAAAAATGGATATGGAGGAAAGCATTTTGTGGTGGTGGCTATTTCTCACTGCAGTTCTTTATAACTTCCCAGATGAGAGATTCATGATCCTTGGAAGAAGTCTGTATCCTCCAGGGTTTGGCCTGAGGCAGCCCATGACTCACTCATTGCCAGGGCTGGCAATAAGCTGAGGAACAAGCAAGACAGCAAAATGGTGGTGGAAACAGCAAAACAAGAGAGAAATTTATTAATTGCTGGAAGAACAACAAAATAAACCTCTGTACACAAAGGAGGACCCAAATGGAGTGAGAGTGAGTGCTTGTGTGCTGAGGGCTCAGAGGAACTGCCATCCCCAGCATCCAGACCCATTCCTTCCTGGTGAAACAAATTCAGGTGTCTCAGCCTTCAAAGGTCAGGTAGGAGGAAAGAAGATTTGAGGCTCTACGAGTCATTCCAGCTGCGGCACGATCCTTTTCAGGGGCTCAAGGAAGACAGAGGATCTGTGGATCTGCATTGCCATCTAATGGCAAGGGAGAGCCAAAAGCGTTCACTGGGGCCAGCAATGGGCTGGAAGAGCGAAAACCAAGGAGGGGATGAACGATGAGCACAGATTGTCCTTTGGTCTAAAGGTCAATCCTGCCTCTGTGACTGAAGGGTCTCACAGGAGAAAGGCAGCCCAAAGAAAGGAACAGCAGCCAAAATCTTGCAAGCGGATGCTGCTGATTCCTCCTCTTCTGGCACCCTCTCCATTCTGAATTATCCAGGAACATTAACATGCATTCAGGATGAGATTTGCTTTCTTCTGCTGTACCAGATGCTGGCAGCAAGACAGGCTTCCCAAGCAGGTGCATATTTCAGGTGTTGAGTGAATTCTGCCATCCTATTCAAAGCAGTGTCAAATTCAGCATCTCAGGTGTTCAAAGACCCTGCTGTGAAATGCAGATAACCAGGATTATTTAAGAGAAGAGGTAACATTCCCTTGGATATAGGTATGGGAAAAGCAGATCTACCATTTTGGTCACAACATAGCCCAGTACCTTGTGTTCATCCCTGGTGAGTAATGGACACTTAATGAGAAAGTATGAGAGAGAGGTATTACTGATTGGTACTGCCAATGTGGGAGACAGCCCTGCAAGGAGAGCCCACAAAGCACAGAAATTCAGTGAGATGTGAGGGTGTACAGATTTTGTCATTTAAAAGCAAATGCCAGGAAGAGACAAGTTTGATGTTCAGTCTAGTGCCACCTTTGCTAACGATATACCGTGTTATATAGCCTAAATTTACAAGAGAGTGGATTGTTAGGACCTACTTAGATTAATAAAATGAAGGAGTTTAGTAAAGAATGGTCAACAGCTCCTTTATTCTGCTTTTAAATAGCCTTGACACATGTAGCTTTGCATATGAGGAGGAGCTGGAGCTTGATCGGCATGAAAGGAAGGAAATCTTTAATGACCAAAGTTTAGAGCAGAGCAGGAGCTGCAGGAGAAAATGAGGGTTAGAAAGTCTCTGTTTCTCCCAGAGAGCGAATTGGGACATGGTGTGGGTCCCAGCTAACCTCTGGGCCACAGAAAAGGAGTAGGGATTGAAAGCATAGAAAATGTTGAGACCTACCAGACTTCAGGCCACGGGTCCGACCACCCCCAGTGTGTTCAGATGCCTGCTGTGACATGCTTCCCAGGCAGCCTGCTGCCAAAGGAATGAGCACACTCTCCAACAATCCAACTTCATTTCCTTCTGGTATCCTCTCATATTTACACACCAACCCTGCCAAGCCTTGCTTAGCCCAAACAATCCCTCTGAAAGAAAAGGAAAAACAAAGGAACTCTTAGAGCCTGTAAAGCACCTTCCTTCCTGCCTGAAACAAAAAAATTAGATATGGTTTGGAGGACTCTCCTTTCTCTCTTGGTCGATCACTGTTTCCCAAGCTAATGAAAGCCAGAGAGATGATGGGATTATCATCATTGAGTGAATTTTTCAGGTTTTTCTCTCCAGTTTGTGAAGCAGGGAACGGAAGAAGAGAATGTACCTGGTTGAAGTGCTACACAGGGTGACATGTTCCTTGATGTTCCTTTCTAAATGTGGCTCTGAGTCACGCTAAAGAGTTGATTAGAAAAATTACCTTCCTGCACTAGAAATAGAAAGGCAAAAGAGTCTCGTTCAGTGCTTGCTAGACCCGACCCTGAGCCTGCCTGAGCCTGCGGCAGGAGGGGTTTGGTGAGCCGGCTGGAAAGCCACTTGTGCTCCTCTCAATCATAGAAATTGTGAAGAGACTGCAAGAGCAGCCATAGGAACAGCTTGAAATGCACACCTAAGGGTACAAGCAGCTGTAGTCCCACAGAGCAGCATGTTCAGTCTTGCATCTGCCTCCATCACGTGAGTTCCTTCATGTGCCGGGTCAAACGGGGCCAAGGCAGTCCTTCCCCCCTGTTTCCTCCCCTGCTTGATGTGTCTCTAAGGCTGCACCCCAAAACCTGCTCCTCTGAAACAGCTACAAACAGAGCCTGTGGCACATCCCACCTCGTGGCGTGCGGGACCACAGACGGAACAGATCCAGAGCCTGGACGGCAGCGATGACCGAGGCAGGGAAGCCCTGAAGGAGCCACAAAAGCGCAGCCAGATGGTTGGAACTCACAGGAGCCGTGTGAGCTGGGCCACCAAGGAAAGTTACGGAAGGTGTATTTTGTCCTGGAGAAAGCTGGTGGGGATCACCACGGCTGTGCCAAAGAGGCAGCTCCACCACGGTGGCGGCTGCCACTGCCCCACACATGTCCTTGGGCTGTGGTCACCAGCACCGACCAGCACCGACCAGCACCGACCCCACTGATCAGCACTGACCCCACTGACCAGCATTGACCCCACCACAGGGCACCAGCACTGACCCCACTGACCCCACTGACCAGCACCGACCAGCACTGACCCCATTGACCAGCACTGACCCCACTGACCCCACTGACCAGCACCGACCAGCACTGACCCCACTGACCAGCACCAACCAGCACTGACCCCATTGACCAGCACTGACCCCACCGACCCCACTGACCCAAATTCAGCTCCTGGGGTTTCACAGTCAGCCCAAACCCCCCAAATTCCCTCAGCAACCCCTGCCCTCAGTCAGGAGCTCCCAGGGCAGGAGAGGAGGAGAAGCCGTGATTGTGATTAGTGTGGATAATTGGGTTTTAATGACATTTCTGCAGACCTGGGAACACTGTTAACGTAGTGCCTCACCTCTCTACCTTAAACCTGCATCTGAGCCCCAGTCCCAGGCTGAGCATCTCTGTGCTTTTATCTTCCCCTGTTCAAATCACAGAAGCATTTAGGCCTCTAAAATCATCAGAACTGGGGGGCGAAATCCCGCGGGGTCACCTTGTCTCAGGAGAAGGAGGGGAGAGAAATGTGGTACTGAGGGAAGATTTAATCACCTCAGGCGTGCTGCGGGGTGGGCACACACCGAGTGCCAAGCGCCAGCACCGGCCTCTCAGCAAACACTCGACTCCGATTGTTGTTTTATATATGAAAAACGGAAGGGGGAGAAGGAAAAAACAAACCCTAAGCCGCACAAAGCCGCCGGGAGCGCCCGCCCCGCGCCGTTCCACCTCCCCTCGGGGCGGGCCGAGGGCGCGGCGCTCCCGGCGCGCCGCCATCTTGGCGCCGCCATCTTGGCACCGCCCCCGCGCGGCCCGGCGCGCCCCCGCCGCCATCTTGGGGCGCGCCCCCCGTCGGGCCGCGGCGGGGACGGGAAATTAATTACTTGGGAATTAAACAACGCTCGGTCATCGTCGGGCCTCAACCCCGGCCGGCACCCGGGCGCAACGCGAGCTGCTCGCTTACTCCTCCGCCGGCGGCATCAGGGACGGAATCAGAAGTGTAAAAGCTGGGAAACTCGTGGGTTGAGACAAAGACAGTTCAATAGGGAAAGCAAAAGCCGCGCACACAGGCAAAGCAAACCAAGGGATTAGTTCCCTGCGTGGCGTGGGCAGGCAGGGTTCAGCCATCTCCGGGAGAGCAGGGCCCCATCACACGTAATGGTTGCTTGGGAGGACAAACACCATCACTCCAAACATCCTCCACCTCCTCCTTCCACATACTGAGCACGGTGCCATCCGCTCTGGGGTATCTGGGATACCTGCTCTGGGATATCTGCTCTGGGATATCTGCTCTGGGATATCTGCTCTGGGATATCCACTCTGGGGTATCCGCCCTGGGGTATCTGCTCTGGGGTATCTGGGGTATCTGCTCTGGGGTATCTGGGATATCTGCTCTGGGGTATCTGGGGTATCTACTCTGGGGTATCTGGGGTATCTGCTCTGGAATATCTGCTCTGGAATATCCGCTCTGGAATACCCACCCCACCCAGTCCGCTCACCTGTCCCTGCCCTGTCCCCTCCCAGCCTCCCACACACCCCACTGTGGCGGTACCTGGGTACGCCCTGCTCAGCAGTCACAAAAACACCGCTGTATTATCAACCCCACCTCCAGCACCAATCCAAAACGGCCCCACAACAGCCACTGTGAAGAACGTTAACTCTGCTCCAGCCAAAAGCAGCAAAATCATCCACAAAAGGCAGCCCAGCGATTGCTGTGGGGGCACCTCGTGGGGCTCTGGTCCTGGCTTTGTGTCTGCTCTACCATCATGTTTAGCTCAAAAAAGGGCAGGTTTCCCCTTAAAAGTCTCTCCTGAAGGCCATGAAGATGCTGTGCCACCTGACCCCAGAGGATGGGGGAGTTCTGGGTGTTGCGCCGAGTTTTATGGCTGGAGGTGCCGTGAGCCCTTGGGGTTGGGAGGGTGTGCAGGGAATTGGAGCTGGGAGGGACCCGGGAGGGAGAACGGGCCATGGAAAGCAGAGCACAGAACTGGGGAGGGAAGGGTCGTGGGGTGGTCAGTGGGACTGGGACTGGGGAGAGAACTGGGGAGTGTGCAGGCTGGATCCCAGGGAAAGGCTCTTCCCCCAGAGGGTGGTGGGCACTGACCAGGCTCCCCAGGGCAGTGGGCACGGCCCCAAGGCTGCCAGAGCTCCAGGAGGGATTGGATGATCCTCTCAGGGACAGGGGGGATTGTTGGGGTGTCTGTGCAGGGCCAGGAGTTGGACTGATGATGATCCTCGTGGGACCCATCGCAGGATATTCCAGGACTCGGTGCAGGGCCCTGGGTAGCAAAGTCAGCGAGTGCTGTCAGGCTGCCCTGCAAGGTGCAGAAATTCAGCCCCGCTGCAGTCAGGACAGGGCAGGTGTTGGGCTGTGAGGCTCAGTGGGTATGGGGTTATGGGGGTGTGTTTAATAGAGCTACAAAAGGAAACAGGGCTTGTCCTGGGGGTGGTGGATGCTCTCCTTGGTGTCCTCTGGCAGTGGAACTACTCCTAATGTTCTTCCCAGAGCCTGCTCTTGCCTAACAGAGAGAAAGTGACTTCTTCAGACAGCAGAAGAAATAATTTACAGTGCTCATCAGACTGCAACTTTAGGTACTGCTCAGTTCACCAAGTGTTTAGTGAGGGAAATTTCAAGGACAAGCACTCAAACTCGGAGAATGCCTTGAGTTTGAACTCGGTCTCTAAATCTGAGCTCTGTTATGTGTTACACTATCACAGATTACAGCTAGTTCCTTAACACCAGTGCTTATTTTTACAGCAAAAAACCTGCTGTCTCATATCCTGCATCTTTTTATAACACAAATTTGGCTACCTCTTCAGCATAGAATTTTTTTTATATATTTATTTTATGCATGGATTTATTTCGGAGTAATCTAAAAGGATCCTTCCCTTTCCTCCATTATCCTCATGCCATTATTCCAAGAAGCCAGGCCATCCCCACAGTGCTGCTGGGCTGGTTAATTGCTCTTCACACACGAAGGGGTGCTAATCAGCTTTCTTTCAAGCATGTGTTCATATGTCAACAGTCTTGCTTCTGTCAGAAGCTTAAAAATGGAAACAGTTTTCTCTTTAAGAAAACAGGACCCAAATAAGGAGATGGTGGAGTGGTGAAGATTCCTCTAGTGTGCCTGTTCCAGCTCATTCCGTAGAAAGGCTGTGGATGGAAGATAGAGACGAGGCCAGTAGATCTGGGGCTTGTCCAGGGATCTCTGTGTTTAAAGCTCTGTACAACCACTCGAGCTCATTTTCCCTGTGACTTGCCAGGGTACAACTTCTTTCTCTGCCCAAGCTGAAACTTCACTCATCAGATTCTTTCAGTTGTGTGACAGATCCAACCTATCCTTGAGCAAAAATGGAAGCTATCAAGAAAAAGATGCAGATGCTGAAGTTGGACAAGGAGAATGCCATTGACAGAGCAGAGCAGGCTGAGACGGATAAAAAGGCAGCTGAGGACAAATGCAAGCAGGTAAGTGGAAATAAAATCTCTGGATGTGTGTGTGCTGTGGAAATAAGTGTCACCAACTACTGTGTCGCAATTTTCTGATTCAGAAAGCAAAATAATTTCAAGTCAGGTTTTCTGTTAATGTTCTTTTGAAGTTTTTTTGCCTTTTCGTTACACTTGTACAGCCAGGACGAGGCAGTAACTTCTCAGCCATGCAAGTTTTTGCAAAATTAACATCATCCACAGATTATTAACAGTACTCTGTCTAAGTTTTCTTGAATCTTACATAATTGCCTTAATTTTCTTGTGCTTTTGATTCCATGGAAAAGGCCTTTACATACACAAAATCAAAGCTGCAAACCTTGACACCTGTAGGACTAGTGCTAATAGAGTCAGCTATGTCTAAACATTAATTAAGCCTCTCCTTGAAGCAAATTAATAAAGTTCACTTCAAATCCTTAGTGCACAGAGTGCCCCTTAGAGGTGCCAGCTAAGACTCAAAAGTAGATATGTTCTATCATTTTTTTTTTTCAAGAATAATCAAAAATATCTTAATTTAATGCTCTGCTTTTAGTGGAACTTTAGTGATAACATTTTCAATTCTTTTGCTTTTTAATGTCTTTATTCTGGTGTCTGCCTCCTTTTTGAGCATTAGTATTTTCAGAACAATCTTGAAATGTAAGTTGACTACACTCAAGTTTTTATAGCACTCCTTGTAAAATTACCACCTTTCCCTTTTATATTCTCTAAATGTGGCTGCTTCTGCTACATCTTCCAGACTGCTCTAATATGTTATTAGCATTCATTTGGCCTAATATTTCTTTTTCTTTAGAAAAACAGAGCTTTGATCTTATTCCTCTTTTCTGAATTGTCTCAAAATTTTCAGTTTTTTTAATGTGGGCACATAACTCAAGTAGTGATTTTAATACTCATACACAAAGCCAGCATCACCTTCATCCTGCTCACTATCCCTGTGTTAGAGCATCCAAGCAAGGTTTGCAGTTCTTCCACACTCTCTGGTTACTCTCAGTAAAACTACTGCAACATCACAATGTTCCAGAATAGCATGCTACCAAAACTGTCTTCATCATTGAAACTGAAATGAGGGAAGTGCACCAAAACACAAACTATTTTGATAGACTAAATTTCTGTGAAGGTGGAGCTAAACAGATAAATCAGTTTCTCAGCAGCCTGAGCTGTTTTGAGTTGCAAATGAAAGGATAGAGCAGATGGGTTTGCAGGCCCACCCTTATCAGCAGCAAGCCTCTGATAACGTGAATTCTTCAGGGAGCATGAGACAGTTTGTCATTAAACAGTCTCCCAGCAGGTTATAAATAGCACCATTCTAGTGAACAATATGGATTTATATGGTATAGAGGAATCTGAGCCTCATGGTAGGATGGAGCATATCTTGTTGGGCCACAGCTAGGGAATAATCCAGGTTGGAAGGGACCTCCCGAGGTCACGAAGTCCGTTCTGCAGCAGGGCCAGCCCTGTTCCCTCCCACTTCCATTTGGGTTGAAGTGTCCTGAACCTCACACAAAGGTGATTAGGGAACGACCATTCATTTTTTCCAGGCGTACAGGAATTGAATAGTTTCCTGATAAAACACAAGGTCTTAGAACAAATACAAGGACATAATTAAAAAACTTTTATAATTATGCTGCAAAAGTGATTGCTGCAGGGTGTCCAAAATAAAAATGAGATGAAAAAGGGCTTATACCAAGTTATGCATTAAAACAGATCCTATGTGTGTGGTGGCAGAGAATGTTGTTTAAGGATGAGATGTTTTTAATGATCTTCCCCTGGCAACTGCTACTGGTGGTTCTCAGACTACTGTCCCCAGCAGAACTTTCATCTGCTCTTTTGTGACTCTTTGTATGTTATACTGAGTTAAAAGTAATAGTAAAGAGAGGCTTTATCATATTAAACTGTAACTGATACTATAGCAGGATGCTTAGTTTGGGGTTTTTCTGTCTTGAAGGTAGAGGATGAGCTGGTAGCTTTGCAGAAGAAGTTGAAAGGAACTGAAGATGAGCTGGACAAGTACTCAGAGGCTCTCAAAGATGCCCAGGAAAAACTGGAACAGGCTGAGAAGAAGGCCACTGATGTATGTACCCAGCCCTGTAACTCTGCTCTGTGTATTTTGTATGTACTACACTGGTTATAGGAATGGCTGAGAATTTCTGTACTGCAGCACTTTGCTGGGGATAGAGGGGCAGGGTTACGGTGCAGAGATTTAATCTCCTCTCCCCTCTGCCAGAGGGAGCTGGGGCTGTTCTGCACCACGGACACCCAGAGGGGAACTGATGGCACTGAATCAGGGGGAAGTGCCTGTGGGTGAGAATTCTTTAGGAAAGGTGAAATCTCCTTTAATGAGGTAAATAAGATGGTGATGTTTGCGGGAAGCTGGGACACAGCAGGGCTCAGCTATGGCGTAAGGATGCCCTTTGCTCCATCGCCAGGGCAGGGTTAAAGAGCAGCCGCCTCTCCCCGCCACACCCCGCCAGCTGTGGCAGGGCCGGCAGCGGCGACAGAACCCCGGACACCCCCGCGGTGGGGACGGGGATGAGGATGAGGAGGGGGATGAAGATGGGAATGAGGATGAGGATAAGGATGAGGATGAGAACGGGGATGGGGACGGGGATGAAGATGAGGACGGGGATGGGGCCGGGGATGGGGATGGGGATGAAGATGGGGATGGGGCCGGGGATGGGGATGGCCATGGGGCGGCCCCGGCGCTGTCCCGGCCCTGCCCGCGCCCACTCCCCGGCGTGACGTCAGCGCCTCCACCTCCCGCCAGCCGTGACGTCAGCGGGCCATTGAAAGCGCGGGGCCGCCACGTGCAGCTCCCGCGCCCTGCCCGCACCGCCCGCACCGCCCGCGCCCATGGCCGCGCCGAGCTCCCTGGAGGCCGTCAAGAGGAAGATCCAGTGCCTGCAGCAACAGGCCGATGAGGCGGAGGATCGCGCCCAGGTCCTCCAGCGGGAGCTGGACCTGGAACGGGACCTGCGGGAGAAAGTGAGACCGCCCGGGCTGCCTGCTCGCCTCTCTCGGTCGCTCTCTCCCGGGCTGCTCCTTCCTTCCTGTCTCTGGCTCTCTCTCGCTGGGGCGCGCCCGGCTCTCCCCTGCGCTGCTGCTGCTGCTGCTGCGGGCGGGCGGGCGGCTCGGCCGGCTCCATCCCTCGGCCATCTCCATCCCTCGGCCGCCTCCATCCCCGGGCTGTCCCCGCTCCGCACGCTCGGCCCGCGGAGCCGCCGCCCCGTCCCATCCCGCCCCGTCCCGTCCCGGGGGGACCGGGCGCGGCTCGGCCCCGGCGCCCGCAGCTTATCGCGCTTTGGGGCCGGTCCCTGCGGAAAAGGCGTTCGAGCGCCCATCGGCACCGGGAGCGCTTGCGAGTTTGGTCGGAAATGGCTGTTTAATTAGGGAGAGGCGCTGCATGACACGGAGCGAGCGGGGAGTTCCCGCACCGCTGGCTCCAGCACAGCTGGGCAATGTCCGGACTGCTGAAAAATCACTTTCCCTCCTGGTTTCTCACAGAGAGATGCGAACTCCTCACTAGCGTGCGGCTCTCCCGGGGCTGGACAGCTGGTTTCACTTAGATTGGTGTGCGATCAGCCTTCCCGGCATCTTCCTGCTATTTTATCACATGCAGGGAGTGAGTTTTACCGTATAAGGACTGCGGGCTGCTGCTGGGAGAGGTGGAGCCAGGCTCACCCCAGCTTCCCAGTGGCCCCGGCTGCACGGCTTTGGAGTCTTGCTGAGTTAAAATATGACTTAAAAGTGGCCTGTCTAGAGAAAGGAGTTGCTGCCACAGAACAGATGCCAGTTTTGTATGTGATCGATGCCTTGTGTGTAAATCGAGAAAGTTAAACACAGCACTGGGTAAAATCAAATGAAATGTTGGATAATTTATGACTGGAGGAGTCCTGGGTCAGCTTCCATTTGGATCAGCCACTGAACTCCTTTCCAAGATGGCTCAGCTGTGAGTGGAAACCACTTCCTCCAGCTTAGGAGTGGTCAGTGACCAAATTTGCAGAGCTGCAGCAAAACACTTTGTTTCCAAAATGTTTTAACATAAAGCATAAAACAATCACCCTTCCAGGGCCTATAGCCTGTAAAAGTGTTTAAAAAGGAAAAGAAAGTTAATCTTATATATATGGCAATCCTGCTCAGATTTAAGGACAATAAAGTGCACAAATCTGACAGCTAAAGCTGGGCTTTATTTTCCTTTAAAAACAAGCAATTAAAGGAGCCATATCTTAATAAACACATATTTATGGACACCAGTTTGCCCATGTGGTCTGTATTGGGCATTTCTCCCAGAAATCTCTCCATTTATTAGCTAGTCTATTTTTTATACATTAATAGCATTCCAATTACTGTGCAGTTTATTAATAATATACAAAGAGACTTTATTATT
Source organism: Anabacerthia variegaticeps (assembly GCA_035583185.1). NCBI lineage: Eukaryota > Metazoa > Chordata > Aves > Passeriformes > Furnariidae > Anabacerthia > Anabacerthia variegaticeps. The sequence continues at coordinate 134,148 of JAWWEW010000079.1, read as the reverse complement.
AAGAAATGCTTTCTGCCTAATTCCTTAAGTACTGCAGGAAGCAAAGTGAGCTTATTTTAACAACAAATCTAATTTTGCCCCCAAAAAGCCTGACTCTGCCGTGCTGAGCCCAAGTGTCAGCCGCAGCTGACATGTAAATTCTTCAGTGTTTGCAGGCTCGGGAGCCAGGATGGAGAAGAAACTGGCTCAGACCTCGGCAGTGGGTTGTGACTGTGGTCCAGGATGGAACCAAGGGCAGAGAAACCAACGGTGAAGGTTTTGGAACTAAGCCATTACGGGAAGAGTTCATTTTTTAACTCTGGATAGATGCAGCCCAGTGAAGTGATCCTAAAATACTTTTGTCCGTTGGCAATCAATCTGTCCTTTGTTGTGTGGCAGGAATGATAAGTACCATTAAAAAAGGAAGGACAGGCACACACTCCATACCTTGACATTCCTGAGATGCCGCAGTTTAAGCAAACAAAAAGCAGAGGCAGAAAAGCCCCTGGAGCCCCAGGGAGATGCCATTGCAGTTTTAAGGAAACATTAGAAGGGGAAGGTTTTCCACCAGCCTGTGTAACCCCGGTCTGGGTGGTTGTTTCACAGGCTGAAGGGGAGGTGGCAGCTCTGAACAGACGCATCCAACTTGTGGAAGAGGAGTTGGATCGTGCCCAGGAAAGACTGGCCACAGCCCTGCAGAAACTGGAGGAAGCTGAGAAAGCAGCAGATGAGAGTGAGAGGTACATCCCTTTTTGATTTTCTTTTGGTCAAAAATTGCATATATATGAATAAAATACTCCTGTATGATTTAATATCTGCATGTCAGAGACTCAGAACTTCTTTATAAGCTTGAGTGAGTAATTCCTTTAGCCTTGAAGATTGTGATGGTTAAAAATATCAAATTCCACTTTAGGACCTTTGAGATAGAACTGCTAAAAAGCTTCTACATTAAACATGCTTTGCCTTCTGCAGAGGAATGAAGGTTATCGAGAACAGAGCAATGAAAGACGAAGAGAAGATGGAAATTCAGGAAATGCAACTGAAGGAGGCCAAGCACATCGCAGAGGAGGCTGACCGCAAATACGAGGAGGTAAAAGGGAGAAGGAAATGGTGAAACGTTCGGGAGAGCTGTGAGCAACAACTTGACTCTTCACTTTGGTGCCTCTGTGTTCACTTGCACTGGGTGATGCTCCAACCTTGGAACATTCCTGACAAGGAGGAATTTTAATAGTGACTTTGCAGCGTCTTGGGTTCTTCATGCTAAAATACCGCAAAATCTGTTTGGGGAAGTCTGTTCTGTCTGGAGATGTATGTTTGAATGTTATTTCCTCATTCCAAAGGAAGCAGGAGTGTAGTGCTTTAAGAAAAATCTGTAAGGAAGGTGTCCCTGCCCTCAGCAGGGAACGAGATGACCTTTAAGGTCCCCCTCAACCCAACCCATTCTGGGATTCTGTGAACTACAGGCTGGCCTGACAGAGCTGTTGTGTCTTTCCAGGTTGCTCGTAAACTGGTTATTTTGGAGGGTGAACTGGAGCGAGCTGAGGAGCGTGCAGAGGTGTCTGAAGTGTGAGTAACTGTTTAGAATACACTAAAGGTCAACACTAGATTTCATTAGAAAAATCTGCTCCTGGTAGGCAGGCTTGTAATCAGTATATGTAGAAAAGCCTGTTTTTACACTATATAGCCGGTTTTCTCCTTTCAGACTTAATTACTTCTTCCTTTGCATGTTTGAGACTCCTTGAAAATTAAATCTCACTAGTAATTCATACTTTCATTTTCCCCCCACAGTAAATGCAGTGACCTTGAAGAGGAGTTAAAGAACGTCACAAACAATCTGAAGTCTTTGGAAGCTCAATCTGAAAAGGTTGGTTCTTGCAGTAAACTGAGGGGTGTGGGCAAAGCCAAACCTCTAAATAAAGTTCATAGAAATAAGCCAGAGATACAAAACAAGTGAGAGGTTTTAGCTGCCTGGCTGTGGATATTGCTCCATCTGTTCTGCCCACACCAGGCTGGGGAAGAGGAGAAAAGCACGGAAATGGTGTTTGCAGCTGTTGTAAAAGGAAAAGTGGTTATAAATAGGTCACAGTTTCATAAACATTTATTATCGTTGCTACAACTTCCCTTAAAGAGTTTTTATTGTTTTCCCAGTACTCGGAAAAAGAAGATAAATACGAAGAAGAAATCAAGATTCTCTCTGATAAGCTGAAAGAAGTGAGTTTGACTATCCCCAAACTGTATTTTGGCATCTTTCTTTTTAAGAACATCCAGTGACTCTATTTCAACTCTTTTAGGCTGAAACTCGTGCTGAATTTGCAGAGAGAACCGTTGCCAAACTGGAAAAGTCTATTGATGACCTGGAAGGTATGGAATGGCTCAAGTTTCTTTAAAAGTGATCAGTTTCAAATTAGAAAATAAATTCTAGGAGTGGGTGGTGGGTTTCATTGGGAAAGGACAGCAGCACTTGTCAGGTGTATTGGTAGATGGGTGTGATGTGCCCACTGGGCACCTGCCCTGTGTGGTGGAAGTTCAGAAAGAGGTTTTCCTGCAAAAAGTTGGTAACAACAGCCTGCTTTTGGCCAACTCAGGGACAGAGACTCAAGGGCTCGAGATCCCAACCCTACTTAATCTGTTTACTGAAAAGTAATTGTGGGATTACAAAAAGGAACCCTCTGTGAAGCTTCTGAGCAGGCAGCTGTGTGGGTGTTTTGCTTCCTTTCTGATACTCAACCACGCCTCTGTTTTCTTCTTTTGTTTTCCTCCCCAACTACTTGGGCTGCTGTCGCCTTCTGCCTGTCTCCGTTCTCCTCCTGTGGCCTCTTCTCTTCCCTGCCTTTCTTGCTGGCCCTCGTGACTGACAGACGAGCTCTACGCTCAGAAGCTGAAGTACAAAGCCATCAGTGAGGAGCTTGACCATGCCCTCAATGACATGACCTCTTTGTGACCTGCCCCTGTGTGGGGGCTCCCACTCGCTGTGTTTCTCAAGCTTTTCTTGCCTGTAATCCCTGTCACTCGTGTGCCACTTGCACAAGTTTCCCTTCCACCTCTGTGGGCACTGAGCTCAATAAAACACAATACCTCTACCTGGCAGCTCGTGGGGTTTCCTTCCTTGGAGCTCAGCTAAACTGCACTGGTGATGACACCAAAGCCACGTTCCATCCTCACCTGGAGACAGGCAGACACAGCCGGCCTGGTGCTGGCAAACCTGAATTTTAGTGTTCCCAGGAAATGGGGGTGCATTTGGTGTGTACTTGTGCTTCATCTGCCTGGTTAAAAAAGCCCTCTCAGTCCAAGGAAAACCCAGCAGGATGAATCTTGTCAATCACCCACTAGGTCAGCACACGGGTCTGTCCCATTACATGGCATGTCCAAATCCCTCCCTAACGGAGGGCAATTGCCAACAGATTGGCCCCATTTTGATGCTGCAGTTACAGTGGTGTCTAATACATGAAGGTAAGTTACCACAGGTTTTATTTAAAGGGGAAAAGCTGTAAAATAACGTGTAAAATGATTTGTTTTTCTTTTTCTCCCCAGAAAAACTTGCCCAAGCCAAAGAGGAGAACTTGGGCTTGCACCAGACACTGGACCAGACACTAAATGAACTGAACTGTATATGAGAGGCAGGGCCCTGCCCGCGCCCCCAGGAGCCACCCCGTCCCCGCCCCGCTGCTCTCCGGGTCTCGGGCGCCGCCAACTGAGTTATGGCCGGCCCGGCCCGGCCCGGCCCGGCTGCGGCTGCCCCGGCCCCTCTGCACCCCGCGGGCGGCTGTCCGGGCGGCCCCCTGGAACAGCGGCCCTATTAAACACCCCAATTAAACACCCCCATTAAACAGCCCCATTGAACAAACAGCTCCGTGTCGGTTTCTCTGCCGCGTCTCTCGCGTGACGTCACGCCGGGGCGGCCCGCGAGTGACGTCACCGCCCCGCCCGCGGGGCGCGGCTGGGCGCTCCCGCAGCGGGGCCGGCAGCCAATCGCCGTGCCGCTTACACGCGGGGGAAGGCCGCCCGCCAATCGCCGCGCTGCTTGCAGCCGGGAGAAGACCGCCCGCCAATGGCTCGCGGGCCTGGTCGGGCTCGGCCAATGGGCGCGCGGGGGCGGGGCCGGCGCGGCGGGGGCGGGGCCGAGCCCGCGGACATGGCGAAGACCTACGACTACCTGTTCAAGCTGCTGCTGATCGGGGACTCGGGCGTGGGCAAGACCTGCGCGCTCTTCCGCTTCTCCGAGGACGCCTTCAACGCCACCTTCATCTCCACCATCGGTGAGCGCCGCGCCCGCCCGCCCGCCCGGGGCGCGCCGGGGCCCTGGGGCCGGCCGGGCCCTCCGGAGGGAGCGCGGAGACCTGAGCGGCGGGGCCGAGGGCACAGCGGGGCTGGTTCCGCGGCCAGATCCGCGGTGACCTCCGTGCTTCTCCTTTCAGGCATTGACTTTAAGATTAGAACGATAGAGCTCGATGGCAAGAGGATCAAACTGCAGATCTGGTGAGGCCGCCGCGCGGCGGGCCCGGCCCGGCCCGGGGCAGGCAGGGAGGGAGGGAGGCAGGGAGGGCGGCTTTCACTGCGGGGGTGCCGGTCGGGTCTTCGCGGGGCCTTGGGAGCTACAGAGAGCCCAGTGCGCCCAGGGACTGGCTCGGGGACATTGTCGGACTGCGGCTGTGGTACCGCCCGGCCCGAGCGAGGGCGGTGGGTGAGAGCCCCGTGTGTGTGTGTTGCAGGGACACGGCCGGGCAGGAGCGGTTCCGGACCATCACCACGGCTTACTACCGCGGCGCCATGGTAGGAGCGGCGCGGGCTGCGCCGCTGGGGCAGACCGGGTGGGCCTGGCTCGGGACACGCCGCTGGGGCAGACCGGGTGGGCCTGGCTCGGGACACGCCGCTGGCCGCCTCTGCCCGGCTGTGCTCCTGCTCCTCGCTGGGCTGGGCACGATGGGAGCTTGTAGAGGGACCTTCCCCTGGGTTTCACTCTATAAATACACGTCCTGCACCCCTTATCTCACTGCCATTAACTGTGAACTGTGTTAAAAATAGTCCCTGTTAAGTTGCTCCTCTCTGCTACAGATAAGCCTTTAACTCTTGCTGAAACAATCTTTCTCCTTCTGACCTTTAGGGCATTATGTTAGTGTATGACATCACCAATGAAAAGTCTTTTGAAAATATTCGGAACTGGGTCAGGAATATTGAAGAGGTAATTTCTCTCTTACTGGCTGTTAAAGGTGCTGTTTTCTCCTCTAAAAGTGATTGATGCTTAATTGCTTCAGAAGTGTTACCTTTCTTTTGATTTCATGTCCTGAAGGGTGCTTGGAAGAGATTAATGGGATGGAAACCAGTAATAAGCCCTGGAATATCCTGGCTGGCAGTGATTTGTTTGGGGGCTATTGCCCCTGTACTTTGGAGGGCACCAAATGCAATGGTTTCCTGCCACAAGTGATCCAGGGGCTGCCATCATGCAGGTCGCGGGCTGGGCTGAGGGGCTGGAGGAGCCTGTGAATCTGGAAGGTGCTCAGCACCAGCATCTCCGTGTTGGGTACTTGACTGGTGCCTCCTCTGCCTGCCAGTGTTTGTGTAGAAACACCCAGTCTCTGCTCTGTGTCTGTCTCAGCACGCCTCTCCAGACGTTGAAAAAATGATCCTGGGGAACAAATGTGATGCAAACGACAAAAGACAAGTTTCTAGAGAGCAAGGGGAAAAGGTGAGTGCTGTGGCTTTGATGTGCTTCAGCTTTGCTTTTCAGAGTCTAAAAACTGCTCTGGTTGTTGTCAGAGTGGCACCACAGTGACGTTCCTAAGTGGAAGGATTGAACGTTCCCCAGGCTGTCATGGCAATGCATTTCCCCACTGGGATAAAAAGCTGAGCCTGTGTTAAGGATTCTTGATGATTATCTGTCAGGTACAAGGCAACCAGCTGGATTTTTCTAAGAAAAAGAATGTTAGAGTTTGACATTGAGAAAATGTCTCTTTTTGGCTGAAAGCCACCAAGAGCAGGTAGATGGGATTGTCTTTTCTGGCATCAGATATTGCTGAGTTGAGGCAGAGAAGGTGCATCTGCACTGCAGCTGTTACAAGGTGTCAGTGCAAGAAGAAAATTAAAATAGGAGCAGATTAAAACATCTGCACGGTGTAAAAGAGGAGAGCAAAGCTGGTGAGAACAGATGCCAACAGCAGTGAGATTTAGTTCCTAATTTTTGCAAGTTGCTCTGTGTGAGTGAATCCCCAGCTCTGGTGACTAAGGGCAGGAGGGGCAGAGCCTGTGCCTGTGTTTGGAGCTGCTCCTGCAACTGTTCAACTAATGTGAAATCTGCTTTTGTTCAGCTTGCTGCAAGTTTTGGGATTAAATTCATGGAGACCAGTGCAAAAGCAAATATAAACATAGAGAATGTAAGTACAGACACCTTCCTCTGATATTTATTGTCTTATTTGGGCAGCAAGAAGAGGTGCTGGTCCTGCTCCATTGTTGGGTACAGTGGGTGGGTTGTTAAAACACGTCTCTGCCTTCCATGAAGGTGTTTAAATGACATTATGCTAATTTATGTAAATGGAACTTGGTGCTGAGAGCACCACAGGGGTGTTACAGCAGAGGCCATCAGAGCAGCACGAGGGAAAACTCAGCTCATGTCTTTGTGTTCAAGAACAGGATTGATAAAGGGCACCCTGGGGGCTGCCAGTGGGGCTTTTGGGCTCAGAAAGAAGGTTGTGAAGTTAGAGAAAAAGCATTAAAACCTGGAGCAGGGGGAAAAACCTGAAAATGTGATGTTCTTAAGGAGTTTGGTGTACATAGAAACTCAGGAAGGCAGCTTATTGCTAAACAATAGAGTATATTAGAGTATAGTTAGAGTATATTTGTTATTTAATTTATTTGTTAGGGTATGTTTTATTTCCCCTGTAACACTGAACTGTTTGACTTGCCACAGGCATTTTTCACTCTTGCAAGAGATATCAAAGCAAAAATGGACAAGAAGTTGGTGAGTAACTTTTGTTTTGTCCATGCTGGATTTAAATAGAAAAAAAAACTCTCAAAAGCCACATTGCAAGAACTGTTTCATAGTGTATAAAAAATGTGTCATGGTGTTTTTCATGAGGGATCACTGAAGGTTCTAGAAATGTCTTTTTAGTTCTGTCAAGCTGTGCTCTGACCTTGGCTTGTAAACAATTGTCTCTGCATTTGAGGAATTAGCTGAGGTTTTCTAAATAAAATGATTTTTTTGTTTTATCAAAGTCAGGTGGGGGGGTAGAGCAGTTTAATGATAGTTCTCACTCTTGCAGTGAAAGTCATATAAATCATAGAGATAGAGGAGACAGGGTAGAAGATTTAAACTGTTCAGAATAGGTGTAGAACTAATGTTCTTGGATAATCTTTGCAAAAGCATCCTGAGCAATGACTGGGTTATTTTACAACAAATAAACACATATCAGTGTTGGTTTGTTCCTTATGAAATATGAAATGAAGCTAATGAGGGTTCCTTCTGATCTTACTGAGCTTTGCACCCTCGTGTGTTCAGACATGAATGGATTGACCTGGGATGTTTTGGGTCTTGCTGACAATTCAGAAGCGTTTCAGCAAGAGCCAGACATGCCCTGTAATTTATTCTTTTAATCTCAGCTGTCTTTGAGTTAATATAAGGGAGAAACATAGGTGCAGTGTGAGCCAGTTGAAGCCAAAAGCTGCAGATGCAGTTTGCCAAATTTTCGTTGTGCCTGGTGTAAGACTGATAAATGAGTGAAGCTTCCTGTTGATTTTGGGAAAGGTTTTTGTGTATGTCAGGCTTGGCTCAACAGAATGACCAGATGAAGCATGGATGGGAGAAGCTGTTAAGTATAAATAAGTAACTGAATATTCTTTGCCTCTTCAGGAAGGCAATAGCCCACAAGGCAGCAACCAGGGAGTCAAAATCACACCAGACCAGCAAAAGAAAAGCAGCTTTTTCCGATGTATTCTTCTGTGAGGGACATGGCCTTAATCTGAGCTGGACTGTGCCTGTGCTGAGTGAGGTTTCCTCTGTCTGTGGACTTAGTGCTCCCAACAAACCTTGTCACTTTGTGACCATCTGAGTAAGAAACGGTTTATTTTGGTAGTTGTCTGACTCTTCGGTTTTGGAGATGAAACAAGTTTATTTTTGTCAGATTGCCACTGGGCATGTGTATTTTGTAGCAGGGGGAGAACAGATCACACGTGACCCTGGGATGCAGCACCACTGCTGACAGACTTCAGTCTTTGTGTCCCTATCTGTCATGTATCCAATGGAGAAGGATGAAGTTATGATCAAAATAAGAAGCAGAAATGCCAATGCTAATAAAGTGCAGGTGTATGTCTATGCTACATGTGCATATCCAGTCTGTAGCTGCCCAGAGAACAGTGGCATCAGAGCATCCCAGAAAGGCCCCAAGGGGAGCAGTGCAGGCTGGTGCCTTCTCAGAAGGTAGGAGGGAGCTTTCTGCAGCTCCACTTTTTTGCTACTACAGAGAAATTCCTTTGCCTGTCACTGACTCAATTGTGTTACTCTTGACAATCCACAAATACAATTGAAGTTTTAAAAAAATTCTCCTTGAAGGAATCTCTATTTTTTAAAAAAACCAAAGTGTGCTGTAACTATTCCTCACCATCAGGAATTTATCACTTTAGACTTGACTTGTTTAATTAAGTTCTCCAGATGTTTAGATGTGTTTGACAGGAGCTGATGGCTGCAGCGAGTCCTGTGCAGATGATCTGTCATCTGTTCCTGGACAACCAGGCTGTGCTCAGGGTCAGGCAGGGACACTTACACAAAATTTGTCACCTTAAAATGGGCAGTTTTTCCCCTCTCCAGCTGGGAATGCCTCCAGATCTGTCATGAGGTAGTATCTAGTTTTAAATGGTAACAAGGAACTGTGTTGCACTGCTCCCAGTCGTGTGTTCCCATGCACACTTGCTCACATATGCAAATAAATGCTGCACATACCCTTTGTGCACAGCCTCTCTGACTGACCTTGCCTTGCTGCTGGCTGTCCCCCCTGCAGATGTCAGGCAGCAACAACCTGCTCACAGCGTGTGGCAATGCAAATGGCATCAGTCCTTCCAGAAACAGGCTGGGAACTCGTTTCCATAAACCCACCTGTGCCATTCCTGTGTGTGAAATGCAAGAGCCAAGTTCAGCCCCTCGCTGGGTGGGTGCTCACAGGTCAGGGGCTGCAGCTCTGAATCATTCCAACAAAAGGAGCCAGTAAGAGCATCTGCTTCAGACTCTGCTGTCAAGGCATTACAGTGATGGTGTGTTTGACTCCAGTGAACTCCCAGCTGTGTCCTGCAGCTCACTGGAACATGCTTTGTTTACATTGACAACTGCACTTAAGGGTAGAATTAAAGTAAACTTTAAAGTTGTTGAATTTACTCACCAGTTTTGTTTTCTTGAAGTTTATGCTATTCCTCTCTGGCCTCGGAGTAGCACTGGTAAGTGTTACTGTAGTTAAAGATCTATTCATAATTAAACATTATACATCTGCAGCTGCAATTGAGCTCAACAGGAATACTGCCTGTTCTAAAATGGAAAAAGGAGATTTCACTGTACATTACTGGTTTATAAAAATGCATTTTAGATGCTACCAACCTTTCATTTTTCAATAGCAGTTTACAACTGTATCATGATTAAAGCTTTCCTCTAACCAGAACCTTAGGAGGGTTTGGTTTTTTTGCTTAATTGTGGCTTTTTAGCATGAGCACTTGATGATTTTGCACCATAGGGGATTTACACACAGATGTATTTGTAGGATAAAATCATCTTAAGCTACTGAAGAGGCTTCTAGACTGTGGTTCAGTGTAGGTAGCACAGAGCTGTAGACTGGACAAGAAATGCCTTCTGTCTTAAGGATGATTTTAAAGAAAGGCTTTGTGTGTGCTTTAAGAAATGATTGAAGCACAACTGAGGAGGTGATAAGGCATGGTCTGAATGTTTTCCTACACAAAACTCATCAGTGTAATGATTTGCTTCTGGCTCAGTACTAACTGTGGATTGTCTCACATCTATATTCTGCTTTATTCAGCCAGATGTTGAGCCAGATTTATTTTTCAAAGCAACTGGAAAAACAAGTGGTTTATCCAACTTGATATCACAGGTCTGCCTGTGGACAGTATCAATAACTCATCTTGAACTGGGGAAAGCAAAGCATGTTCATATACAAATGGGGAAAACTTGAAGGATGGAATTGTGATTTTTCCCTCATTTTCTAACTCTGGAGTTATTCTTCTGAATTCAGAACTCTTTGTGAATACCTTCTGTTTGAACTTACGCTGGTTGTTGCACATGTTTATGTACCTGATTATAGTGTGATTTCCTTTGAAATGGTTGGTTTTACTCGAGGAACAACTATGTTATTGCCTGATCTCAGGAAGTTTCATGGAGTTACTGTGACTACAGTCATTACTTCTGGGTATGCAGGCTCTCCACAGACAATAAATCTGTGTAAGCAATATGAAACCTAAAATGCAAATGTAAGAGAGGAAAAGGTTAAAGACATTGCACTGCATGCGTGCTTAGCTCTGTGTCACTAAATATAGGCATCAGATCTTTGGAGAAGTACAATATCTAGTTGATGTTTCCATCACATCATTCAATTACTGTGTTTATTAAGTATGAGTGTTATGGAAAACACAGTTATCAGAGAGGTACTGGGTAAATACATACAGTAGTGTACTTGCATCTAAATTTTAACTAAGGAGGAAAAAATCTGAAGTTGGATACAAATTCTGTAAAACTGAGGAATTGAAGTAGATCTGCAAAACTAACTGTGCTTACTACACATTCTCAGTGTCTAAATACCACTAAAATGTCAGATAATTGATTAACACTTGGTTTGTAGAGAAACAAGCCCCTTTTTGAGCATATTCTCAAATTCCCTTACTTTAATGAGTATCATGGAATTCTGTGGTTGACCTTGTTTTTGAGGCTGGTTGCAATATTTGGGCTGGTCCTCACCCCTCTGGGTGCAGACCTGCCAGTCTGTCAATAAATGGTGGAACTGCTGTTCTACCACTTCCTTAACACTCGTGTTGGCTGTGTCCTGTGCTGACTGGCACAGCTCGTGGTCCCTGACATCAGAGCCTTATGCCAGCATCAGACTTCCAGCCTCAGATTTATGAATCCTATGGATTATTGTAAGTCTCTTTACTGCTGCTGAAAACTCTTTGGTCTCTCCTTTCACGTGAGATGCTGATCATCTCCCTGACGATTGCTGAGGGCTTGTTGTGGGGATGTCTTTGGCTGATGATCACGCTCAAAACTGCCATGATTTCTTGTTCTCTTGGACTTGTTTGTGCCAGGGGAAAAGGAACAAACAGCTGTGTGAGGATGGGCTCCTTTGTACTAAAGGTACAGGGCTGGGGGAAGAATGATGGCTTGTGTCTTCATTTCTGGTTTAACTAAAGATCTGTTCAGTGACATGTGAATGGGAACTGCAGTCTGAGTGTTCCAGGCTGCCTTATTCCCTGGCCCATCTCTCACTGATCCCCAGAGTTTCTGTGGTTGATAAAGTTTAGCAGCTGGTCTTCCCAGCCTTTCTGCAGGAATCATGTGCTCTACCTTGAGAGTGAGTTGGGACTTACAACTTTGTTTTGAAGGGAACTTAATGCATCCCAACATTTGTAAAAACAACTGTAAATTGTGTTTTTAGAATGACCACATATGGCTGCCACCCTTCCAATGCTACAACTGCTTTCTTAAACACTTCTCATTGATTTTCATGTTTGTATTAAAACAAAACTGTTGTTTATTACAGTATGTCTGTTTTTACTCTGTTGTACAGGACCCTGAGCACTGCATAAATAAACTTCTTATGAAAAGAGAGTTTTACAAACTTAGTGTCTCAGTCCTGTTCATTTGTGCCTGTGAAGTCTGGTGTGGAAAATGGCATTTCTGAAATTCGAGAAGAGGGAGAGAACCTGGGGAAGATTTTTTTTGTCCTTAGGATGTGCTTTCTCATTATAAATCCTGCACACTGGAGAATACTTCAGCAAATTGATTCATTGGACCATTTATTAAGACTGTAAATGATCAGAGGAGTTGCTTAAACAATTTTGATTAACCACAGTGTTTTTGAAACTATTTCAAGTGGTTTTTTCCTGGTTAAGGCATTTTCTTGGGAATTTTCAGAAACTATACAAGTTCCTTTACTACCTGGTGGTATCTGAACTTTAAAAAAATATTTTCCATCTCACTGTCCAGGCCAGGTTTGCTCTAGCTGAAGGGGGAAGAGACGTTTTGTTAAATGACAGGGAAATCTTAATTCAGAGCTTAGTTAATTGATCCTTTAAAAGAGGTAAACAGAAAGAGTTTTCTGACTGGTTCAGTTACCAGAAATTGTCCTCTTTGCTGTTCTCATTTTGTGCTTTAATGGTTGGTAATCTTGAGTGAAGTGATAGTTTTTCCAGAAGTGCTTCCATCTATGTGTTTCACTGGATTCAGATCCTAATGTGAAATGTGCTGTTAAAAAGAGGATGCCACAATCACTTACGTGTCACTGCGCAAGGATTCCCTACAATTAATTCTAGGACTGTACTATAAATTGAAAACTTTCTTTTCCAAATCATTTGCAAAGACTGGGTACATGAAATAAATGCAAGATTTGAGTGCTGCTTTGTGTAAGATGTGCATCAGAACCTCATTAACACCATGTTAGGCACCGAGTGAGCAAATCTCACGGATTTACCAACTCAGCCCAAGTGCTAATATTAACTTTTTAAGTTACAAGGACTTTTTGTCATGTAAAAAGTACATTGGAGGTTCAAAAGCAAGAAGCCAAGAACCTCCAGGCTTTTTCAGGCATCCGTTTTCCCAGTCTCTGCAGGTCTTCTAGAACCTGCCAGGGAAGAGTGGTTATCTATAAAGGCTGAGGAAACGTAAAACACAAACTTCAGAGGATTTTGGCAGAGAAACTAAGAGCAGTTTTGTGTTAGAAATGAAAAGAATTACCTGAGGAAATCAGGGGCTCGTATGATCATGTGCTGAAAGTCCTCCAAGGAAAGTTTGCCATCGTTGTCCACGTCAGCCTCATAAATCACCTTTTCACAAACAAGGTTGACCTCTTCTGGGGTCAGTTCATTTCGGGTTAATTTGTTAACCGTTTTCTCCAGATCTGATTTGCATATATAATCATCGTTGTTAAAATCTGACAAATGAGACAAAATTAATTTGAAGTGACAACATTTGGCATTTTTACATGGTTGGCTGCCAAGACCCAACAGAAGGGTTTGGTTCCTAGGATGTGATGGATTTATATCAGTAGAACTCTCAAATCAGAAATGAAGTTACCTTTATGTGCTTGTAAAAAAATCAGTTACAAAATAAAAATCTAGTAATTTCTCCTTATCATACATAAGGGTAACAACTATAAAAAGTTTAATGGCTAAATATAGTGTAGCTATAATTAAATCCTTCCAGCAAGATTTTGTTGGTTTGATATATTGTTTCTCTTTAGCTGATCATAAAGAAAGTAACCAAAAATAGTACCTTAAAAAAAAAAATCTTTAAATTTGTCCTTGGAGAAAAAGCCTGCACTGTTCTTCCCTGCTTCCCCCTCCCAAATCCACCCTACAGATTTATGGGCAGCCAAATCCCTTGTGCTGCACTTTTCCAAGCAGCCCTTCAGACAGAAATATTTCTTAAATGTTTATTAACTCTTGAAAACTGCAGATAATTTCAGATTGTAAATTTTGTAGTAAATACTAATCCCAAATAAATAAATAAGAGACAAAAGGATAAAGCCAGAATTTTTTAGGAGAGAGAGAACAAACATTCAAATGGAAAGAAAAGAAATGCTAACTGGAAACTACTGTGACAAAATGAAGATTTTGCGTGCCTGCATGAAGCTGCAGGATTTCCCCAACGTTTACTTTTTAAACATGTCTCACTCACCATAAATTTTGAAAGCATAATAAGCTTTCAAGTCTCTGGGAGCCATTTCACTTAGCACTGAAAACATGTCCAGAAAATCATCCAAAGTCATGTTGCCATCTCCATGCTCTGAGAACACCTCTGCTATCCGCTGCCGGAACGGGTTGTCCTGGGAAACAGAGTACCAGGGGAAGGTCATCCTTACCAGCATTGATTTCAGTGCAGATAACGCAACTGGAGCCAGATTATTTTTGTTGAAACCCCTTTTTGGCAAATTTCCCCCTTTCTGCCTGTTCTTGTCAGAGGCAGACACAGCTGCAGCTGCTTTAACCTTTGTGCAATTCCAGCGTGTTTTCTGGGAATCACTCGAAGTTTCCAGAAAGAATTCTGACTTCAATAACCCAAATTTATTTGTATGCCAGCCTCCCAGCAATTAGTCCAGGATGAATTATTAAAACAGGGTAGATGAAACCACAGTGTGTCACTCGAGTCGTGCGCCTGGCTCATACCTTGAGCTCTGGCATGCTGGCAATGAGCTCATAGGGAAGTGTCACAGCTGGTTTATCTGTGTAGTCGAGGGGAACGAGCTGAGGGGCCAGATCTCGGTACCTGTAGAACAGCCTGAGACAGAAAGAAAGGCTTGCTTGGTGAACGAGTCCTTTAGACCTCTGTTTGCACAGTCAGTGTGGCCAAAAACTAATGGGCTGAAACTGGAGTGTGAAAAATTCAGTTTAAACAGCAGAATAAAACCTAAAGCCATGGGCAGGAAGAGAGACCTGAGATTCACCCTAACAGGTTTTTATCCACCCCAAGTATCTTCCTTTTTTTCCATAGAACTCAGGTTCAAGAGTCAGAAAATATGCCTGAGGACTGAAATATATTCACCACTTTTTCAGCATGTACTTGTTTTATTCTTGTGCTAGAGAAAGGATCCCATTCACAGCTGTTACCAACAAAACAATAGGACAGAATTTTAAAAGGGATCCTTATCAATAATAAATGTCTTATCCATGACACAGTTATGGTTCTGGCCTCTGTTTCCTATGGGGAAAGGAGGCAGATACAGATTTCAGTTTGTACAGAACCATGTCTAGAATTCATACACAGATGCCAGAGTTGCAAAGTTCTGTACAAAACCATCACCTGTGCTCTGCCCTTCAGAGAACTGGCAAGGACATGTGTGATGGCATCTTGAGAGCAGAGAAAGGGAACAATTCCCTTTCAGTTCACATGCCCAAGGGTCAGGGAGGGCAAACACAGCTCCAATATTGTGTATGTTACTGGCTGGGTGAGGATCTCTTACAGGAGGAGAACAAGTTCAGGTTTTCAGTGAAGATGCTCAGTCCCACCTGAACAGGCTCCTGATCTTGTCTTTATCAGAACCTTCAGCCAGAGATTAAATGGAGAGTTCAATGAGGCATGTGAAGGGGGGAAATGCACTTTGGAACATCAGTGTAATTATTTATAAGGAGACATGAAGAAAACTTGACACAATTGTTAAGGATTTATGAAAATCAGGCCAACTATTCCAAAGGATAACAGTATATTCTGAAGCATCTGTCAGAAAACAACGTGAAATGCGGATGTTGCTGGCAAAGCATCCACTAAATATAACCTGTTACATTTACTTCTGATAAAGAGGGACATAAATACAAAATTTGGAATTTTGTCTCAGTTTAGGATAGATAACATTTGTACATTTAAAAAAAAAAATACAATAAAAATGCTCAGATTGCCCAAAGGTATCACTTTAAAGAATTTTTAAACAGATTTATATAAATTTAAAATATTTCACCCTGTATGCAGCCTGCCTTTATAGAAATCTCTGACCTTTACCCACAAAAGGCATACAGAATACTCACCTCAGGATTTCTTTCCTTGTGAAGAATGTGCAGTCCTATGAAACAAGACAAGGTATAACATGTAATCAGTTTTTAGCATGCATTGGCCCAAACTTTTCCTGTACAGTGACTTAGATGAAGTTATACTGTAATATATGTAGCTAAGCAACAAAGTTCTCTTTTTGGCATACAATGAGAATATTTGCTAGCCCTTCGTCTTGAGGTAAAAATCATACTTTGTCACTAAAATCTTTGCTGTAATTCAGTGCTTCTATTTACTAATTTTTAAAGGAGATTGTTTAGAAAAAAAAAAAAAACAACAAACCAGCTTTGCCATTATTCAGCATTCTGTTCAAACAGCCATTTAGTTTGATTTATACCTGATACGCATCCAGTTGCTCTTGAGTGAAAATGGTTTGCTTGTTGCCCATTTCGAGCTGGGAATGTTGACTCTTGTCCCATCGTTCTGTCCTCGAAGGCACCTTTATAGGTTGTCTGGATATTCAGTTATTAAAAGCTACAACAATGAGGTTCAGGTACAGCGGAGGATCAGGTAACCAACTTCCACAGGCTGCAAAGTATCATAACAGGAGCGTTTCATCAAATCTTTAGTCTGGCTGCTTGAGGCTCTTGTCCAGCAGCGCTCACCTGTCTCCTGTGAGCACCACAAAGACTCAGGTTACAGCATTTAGCAAAACAACTAATAGCTGCTCATTAGTGCCTTCGAGCAGCAGCTATTCATGGACCCTGCTTTTTCATACCTTCAGATACAGTAAATTAACTGAAAAGTGTTAGTAGTACTTTCCTTCTTTAAGAATTCACCCCGAATGCTGGAAATTTGGTAACCACTCCTTTCCTTCTCATTCTTCATAGAATCATTAAGGTTGGAGAAGCCCCCTAAGGTCACTGAGTCCAACCATTCCCCCAGCAGTGCCAAGGCCACCACTAACCCGTGTCCCCAAGTGCCACATCCACCCCTTTTCTGAGCACTTGGGGTGGTGGGGACTTCACCAGCGCCCTGGGCAGTATTTCCCTTCCTGCACAGTGTGCTAATGGCACTTTGTACTGCAGGCAGTGCCCATCAATTATTGACACACGAGTTCAGAGTGAGCCACTTTCCGAGTGCAGGCCCTCGGTTAGGGTTAGTTCGTGATTTCCATGGCAAATGAGGCAACCCCAGTGAACTTCACATGCTCAAGGGACGGGGCTGCACCTGGGCAGGGTCTTCCTGACCTGTAGGCCTGACTTTAATATTAGAATGAAATAGTTCAGCTCTAGCACAGACAGACCGTGAGTCTTTTGCCAAGTTAGCAGTGTATTCATAGACATACATAAACATTTTGATTGACTACATCCTTTAAGCTTGTTAGTTCCCAGATGTCCTTGGCTACAGGGCGCTCCTGCTGCCTGTCCCACTCATTGGGTCTCCTCTCTTGCTGAGCGGGCTTAAAAGTTTACAAAGAGTGAGCACCAAAAAACACCCTCACTGAAGATAATCTTGTCATATTCCACACATTGCGACAGTCCTGCCCCGCTTCCCCTCACGGAGGGCCCGGGACTCCTTCCCGTTCCCCTTCCCGTCCCCGTTCCCCTCACAGACCGGGCTCGTTCCCGGGGCCTGCAGGGGCGGGGCCTGCCGGGGCGGGGCCTGCAGGGGCGGGGCCTGCCGGGGCGGGGCCTGCAGGGGCGGGGCCTGCCG